>SCDZ01000463.1:0-92159 GCA_004143845.1 Drosophila lacertosa | reverse complement strand
TTTTTTGTGTGTTTTATTTACATATATATATATATATATATATATATATATATATATATATATATATATATAATTTATGTAGTTGTCTTAGGGATTATCAATAATCATATAATAATAATAATAATAATATTATGATTGCGATATTCGGCAAATTTTTGTTAGCCAACTTATACAGTTATATAAAGCGATGTTTTCTTTCTTTCTTTCTTTCTTTAATACATTTATAGTATGCGTATATATCGTAGCATTATTATAATTTGGAAATCGTTTTTGTGTGTCCTCCAATTCCGCTCTTTTTTTTCAGGCCAGCCCAGCATGCGTTCAAAAGAGTCGAAAGGATAAAAGTAAAAAAGTTACAATAACAAATGCAAAAAGTTCAGCTTTTTTTTTGTTCTAATTTAGGGATATGCATATGAGGCCGAGATCTCGTACAAAATATGTTTGCTTACTTTCCTAAATATATATGTGTGTATATATATATATTTGGAATATCGCGAGAGAAAAGGGCACAATTGTTGCTACTAGTTTAAGTTTATAGAGATTTGGATGATTGCAAGCGCCTAAGCAGAAGAATTGGAAGCAATTTGAACAAGCTATGCTTTCATGCTTTCATATATATATATATATATATATATATATAGATATACATATACATATACATATCTTAAGTCTAGATGTACTCAGATGTAACAAACATTTGCCTCCTGGCTGCTGGCTGACTGATCAAAGGACTTTTTTGGGTGACACAATTTTCGCTCTTTGTATTGAATGCAAATATTATTTGATGTACGATATTTATCATCTATGCATATATGCTTTATATATGTATATATGTATGTTATGAACTTAGCCTAGGCAATAAATAAGTTTTTCTTTTCTTTTCTTTTCTGTTGTTTTGTTGCTTTTTTGACTTTTGTGTAGCTTGTGTACTTTTTTTTTCTTTAAATCTGGTGAGTATTCTTTAAGTTTTGGATTGCTAGAATTGCGGTTACATCTTTGTGTTTGTTTGTGTATTTGTGTGTGTGTGTGTGTGTGTTTGTTTTCCTTGTATTAGTTACCCTTTAGTTGCATTTGCTTGTAATTTGAAATTGTTGTTGCTTTTCAGTTGAGGCTACTTTTCCAACTCCAACTTCATTTCCATTTTCAATTTCAGCTTCAGCTTCAACTTCGAATCCAACGGCGACGAGCTCGTCGAGCATTTGAATTTGCTTGCGCGTGGGCGTTGTTAGGGGCGTGACGACATTTTGATATCGTTGATGAAATGTTGACAATATCTCGCGAATTTTAGCAATGATCTCTTGTACTCAGGCATTTGACTCCTGTAAAATTGCGAAAATTTTTGTGTTAAATTTTATAATTTGTCTTGTGTTTATTGATTTTCCACGGATTGTTCACACTTGTGATTGGAATTTTCCAAAGCATCGTGTTTTGTATTCCTTTTCCATGCTCTATAATAACTTGTGTGAAAAACTCAGCTTTCTAAGTCTAACGATTTGGGCTGGGTGTCAATCGTCAATCATTCAATCAATCAGTCACAAGCAATTTTATATGCAAAGAATGTTTTTAGTAATTTTCTTCACTCGCAGTGATAAGAAAACTTCTGTAAATAAATAAAGCTGATTTGCTTATGCTTTGCACACTGATCATCAGTCAGTCAATCAAGCTGCCTACTTTAAATGGTTGGGAAAGTGAAGATGATTGATGGAATCAGTCAATCGCAGTTAGTCAGTCACAAATAGTATAAATTATAAACATTTTTTTGCTCGCAGTCGGATGATAAGTAATATTCACACTGACAATCAAACAATCAATCACAAACATTTTTATATACACATATAGAAACGACGTCAATCTAGTATAAAATTATAACTAATAAAATAATAATACAACTATAAACAATTAAGTTGCCTAACTTTTTTGGATTAGACAGCACAGTGAGCTTCAAGCAGTCAATCACAATCACAAATAGTTCAATTTATAGATAGAATTATGGCTTTGCACGCACCTTTAGGTTGTCGAAATAGTGCATGATCTGTTCGTAGTCCATGTCTAGATCATCGAGACCCAGACGCTCGCCGGGTGCCAGCGTATCGTCGACGGTGGCCGAGAACATTGGATTGCCAACGACTGTGGCGCGCTTGACGCGCGATGATTTTGTGGTCGGCTCGCTGCTGATGGGCGCAGCGTGGCCCGGCGGTGACGGCAGACGGACAATCTCGTCGGTGGCATTCGAATTGGCCGCATCCGCCACAGTTGCCAATATGCTGTGGTTGTGATTCTCTATAGAACCCAGAGAGAGTCGAAATTAGTTTATGTTTAAAGTTGTTGTTGTTAAAAATGACAAGTTTACCCTTAATTTGTGTTATAGCCGGCGATGCTGGAGTTGACGAAGCTGTTGCTTTTGCTGTTGCCGTTGCGTTATTTGCGACAGCTGCTGCTGTTGCTGCTGCAGCTGCTGCTTTGGTAACTCTCTTTGGTGTTAGCGAATCGAATTGAAATGCATTCTTCTGATGCGGATTTGTGTACTCAACTAGCTTCTCAGCGTTGTGCAGCTCCTCGTGCTGCGATTGCTGTTGCTGCTGCTGCTGCTGATGGGATTGCTGCAGCTGCAACTGCTGATGCGCCTTGAGCTTCAAGTGTGCCGCTCGCAGCGCTGGATCCTGAATAAAATTGTGGCTATGACTGTGACTGCGCTGATGCTGATGCTGACGTTGTTCCGGCTGATGCGACGGCTGATTTTGTTGCTGCTGCTGCTGAGGCGACTGTTGCTGCTGCTGCTGCTGCGATTGTGGCTGCTGCGTTGCGTTGTTGTTCTCGCTGTGCAGATGGTCGCGCTTGAAGTGCTGACTATGACGCTTGTTAATCAAATCTTTGTCCTGTTTCATAAAGAAAGAAAAGTGTTATTCAAATTGAAATGGAAAGTTCATCCACAGTCTTTTAAAAGTAAATTAATTAAACATTTATAACTAGTTCATGATAACTTTTTATATAAGCTGTGACCAAAAAGTTTGGCTGTCTAGATTTATGTACAAAATTCACAACAAGTTAAACCTAATAAAAATCCTTTTAGTCTGCTAAAAGTTGAAAATATACCAAAAGTTTTAGATTTGTTTTGTATACTCTTTTTGGCATGCGCAATTAATTAATTATATAATAAATATAATAAATTTATAATAAATTAAGTTATTTGAGAACTTGCGCGTTAAAACTAAATATTTTTTAAAATGCCAAAACTTGTTTGCAGAATCAAATGTTTTAGACAGACAATGATCAAAATGGTTGCCATATAAAAATAGATATATAGATCAAATTAAGATTGCAGCTCACCTTAACGGGAGCTGTTTGTGGCAGCTGTGGCGGTAACATGGCGCGTGTGCCGACATTGCGATGCGGCGGCACCGGCGGCTTGTAGTCCAAAGCGGTCTCCTTGCGATCATTGGCCAAATAGCTGGGAACGTAAAAGACAGATTAGCTGCAGTTAAGCAAATGGAATGAATTAAAACTTACTGGTCGGCAAGATGTTTGTTCAGATTGGAGGCGGGCACAATGTGCGTCTGCAGCTTGGCCGGCTGTTGTTGTTGTGGCTGCTGCTGGTCAAAGGAGCTAACGCGACGGCCGTTGTCGTAGTTGATGATCGGATTGCTGGTGATGCGCATGCGGGAATCTATCAAGGGAAAATTTTTTTATATAAAGTAAATGTTCGTGAGTAGTTAAAGTTTACCTCTTGCATTGATATGCTGTTGTTGCTGCTGAGGTGCATTGGAGTCGGCGGCGACTGCGACAGACTGCCTGTCGATGGTGGAACGGCCAAGCCAGACCCAATCGTGAGCATTGGTGGTCGATTCCTTTAGGCGCACATCGCGAAAGCCGCCGACGTTGGCGCCGCCCTTGCCGACGCCGCTGAGCGGATCGAGCCCAGACTCAATCATGGCCGGCCGGAACTTGGAGGCATAGACCACACACGAGATGACAAACACGATGATGGCAAAGCAAAAGGCCGTCAACAGAACGTACATGCCCAGCTCCATGGAGGACATGTTGCCGCTGCCAATGCCGCCGCCGCCCCGATTGCCATAATGCGACTTGTGCACCGCCTGAATGCTGGCACGATGCTGGCGTGCCTGCACAGTGGGCTCGTATTGCTGGCTGGAGTCGCGCAAAGGAATGCCAACTGTGTGCAACAAGAGGGAAAATCGACAGATTAGCTGACTGGGGTGAATTTGAATTAGGGCCATCTTACCGATAATATCCGCCAGATCGCCTGTGTTGCGATAGTTCTTGCGTTCGCGTCCGACGGTGCCGTCATTCTGCACAGATTCCTGCTTGCTGACAATGTCCACATTGTTGAAGTCCACCTCGATGGAGGCCAGAGCGCTGGCCAACGGAGCTGCATTCGGTTTGTTCTGCTTGGAGCCGGACGACGAAGACGAAGACGACGAGCCGCGTCGCGTGCGGCATTCCTCGGAGAGCAGCAACGTGACACGCAAAAGATTCCCATTACCCTCGCCAACGGCAATAACGCGCGGATGATGAGAGGCGAGCATGGGAGCAAAGGCGACCACCTCTGTGTCCAGGCTCTCCACCAGCAGGAAATAGTCCTCCACAGCAATGTCGCTGCAAAAGCGCAATTCAATTATAAATACATAAGCAAAGTTTTAATTCCCTGCTTACCGCAGCGGCGTCTTAGAGCCATCGTTAAACTCCAGATCGATGTCGAGCAATCCCTCCTGATACTGCGCGGTCAGCTTGTGCGTGACAGAGGTCTCTGCCAGGTAACCGTTCTCGATGGCGTTCTCCGGCGTGATGGTCAGCTGCAGGCCCGAAATGACGCGCACAATTAGCTTGGACAGATTGACTTTGTCGCTGCCGACGCGTATCTCCTTGGTGCCAATGACGCGGCCTGTGATCGGCGACAACACCTGCACATCGGTGCGTCCCATTGACTTGCCCTGCAGGATGCGACCCTTGAGCGAGGCTATCTTCGGATCCGCCACACGCAGCAGTGGCTGCACCAGATCCGTGACGCGCAATCCTGTTCGCCTCGATATGAAATAGCTGATGCGACCGGAGTTCTGCAAAATGCGAGCGTGTTTTAATCTTGTGCTATGCCAATTTGTTGGCTTGGCTGCTCGCTTACCTGATCGATGGCCAGAAACTTGGCATAGACCTCGACGGGACTCTGCTGGTAGCGTGCGCGACAGACGCTCTTATCGGAGCCCACGTTGTTGTAGTAGCTGGTGCCGTGCTGGCTCCACATATACGAGCGCTTCTTGCGGCGTCGCGACTGCTTGTTGTGGCTGTGCGAAGGGAGATGGGAAATTTGGGTTAAGCTTAAAGATGCTTTGTCCTCGCTTTTAGTTACTTTTATGTGTTACTTCTGGCATTGCACTTGATTTTCTTAACTAATGACAGAACGTCCGGCTTTGCCTTCTAGTTTCTCTTTGTTTTTCACTCGCCAATCGTTAACTTTATTCGTTACTTTTATCTACAAATTCTTGATCTTTACTCGTTACACTTTATTTTTTACAACCAGAACTAGTTTTTACTTCTAATTTAGTTTTCAAGCTACTCGTTATTTATCAGTTGTTTCTCGTTGCTTTTCACTCGCAACTCGTTACTTTTATTCACAAATGCTTGATCTTGACTCGCTACACTTTAGCTTCACACCTGTAAGTTCTTATTTGGTTTTCTTGCTACTCGTTATTTATCACAGGCTCGTTGCTTTTAAACTTAACGAGCTGTTACTAGTTGGTTCTCGTTGATTTTAATTATTACTGTTTATTAATGGTTATAGTTTATTGATCGATACTCGTTCGGTTTAGTTAAAAATCCTATAGATACTCCTTTATAGCCAGTACTATTTGTTAAACCTTATCAGATATTTTCACCAATTTTTCCGTTATATTCTCTACTCGTTTTAAAGTCGTTCGTGATTATGATTTTGAACTTATTTTTCTTGTTAATTATTTGCAATTTTTTAACCGCTACTCGTTACTTTGTTTAAACTCATTTTTTAAGAGTTTCTCTTAATTATTATATGGTATTTTGTAACCTCTACTCGTTACATTTCTTCACTTATTCTTTCCATTCGCTTCTCGTTACTTTTGAATTTCTTACTCGCTAGTTAATACTTACAGATAGTGATTGTCGTCGGATACTTTCCAGCCCTTGATTTGGGACAGGCGAAAATCGGATATGTATACTTCGAGCGGGAATTCGGGCATCCAGACAATAAACTTGGCCACGCCCACATAGGTGCCGTACTTGACAATGACGGAGGCGTTCGAAGAGCCGCGCTGCTCGGACCCATCCACATAGACGGAGCTGCAGGACGAGGAGACCTAAAGGCGAACAAATAAATTAGAATCCAATTGCTGCAGCCTGCATTCTCTTGCTCGTTCTTTTCACCTTGATGACGCTCTCGTCCTCGGCATGGCAGGAACTCTGCAATGTGACATCGGCCACCTTGCCGGCCTGCGACACGATGAAGACCTTCATGGCTTGAGCAACCTGGCGGCCAGTAAGGACCGCAGTGTTCATCACCTCCCAGATTTTGGCCATGGGCAACACAGCCTGAATGTCGTCCTTGTTGATCTCCAGCTTGGCAATCAAACGCTTCTTTGTGTCGTCTGTGGCAATTAGCTCAGATGAGTCTTTGTCTTTGGGTGTGTCGTAGACATGGGTGACAGACCAAACGATCTTGCCCCCGTCCATAATATCGTTGGTGTCGTCGGCCACCTCGAGAAGCCACGAGAATACCTCGTAGACCTCGTTGTTATTATTATTATTATTATTGTTGTTGTTGTTGCTGCTGCTGCTGCTGTAGTTGCTGCGGGTTTCAATGCTGGTGGCACTAGCAGAGGAGGAGGAGTCCGCTTCCTTGCGGAAGGCGGTCACGCGGGCCGTCGTATGCTTGGGATTCTCCTTCTCAATGCTAATGCTCCACTGGTCGCTGGACGCGCTGGCGCCCATAATGCGCAGTCCGGCCTTGACGCGGGCGCGCACCGTAAAGGCGGCGACGCGTTGTTCTTGATCGGCGTACTGATGCAGGAAGACGGGCACGTGCAGCTTGGACATGGGATAGAGCGGATGCTGGGGTAGCAGGAATGTCACCGAATCGTCGGCGCGCAGCTCCTTGAAAGCAGTTTTGGCCGCCATCAGCGGCACCTGGGCGAACGTGGTCAGCGGCTGGATTTGCACTTTGGGCTCGCATTGCTCCGGATTGCGTACGGGCGGCTCGAACACGCTGTACGAGACTTGCGCATAACGCTGCGGCACCTTCGGCGGCATCGGTGCCTGTCCGTTGATGCCCCCGGCGCCGCCACTGCCGCCGACGCCGCTGCTGCTCTCGCGGCTGTGCCGTGGCGCAGGCAGCGATGGCCACCAGCCGAGTGGGACGACCACCTCGGCCACGCACACCCCGTCTTCGCCCTCGGGCATGCAGCGACCTTTTAGTGGCTGCTCATTGGCCATGGCCACGTGCAGCAGCACGCAGACCTTTTGCCGCTGCAGATGGCCGCCCGGATCGGCGCCGGCGTGGAAGAGTACGCGCAGCACGGGCGAATCTTGCGATACCGTTGCGCGCACCAAGTGAGCCGATATGTCCAGATGCATGTTCGGCTGCTGCAATTCCAGCAGTGTCGCAGTCGAGTTCTGCAAGCCAAGCAACAGATTTAATGTCAGCCGAATAAATCTCACCAAGTCTACAGATAACTTACGTTGACGTAGTCGCCTGCCTGATTGGTGTCCATCGTGTCCGGGACGATGTAGCGGGCGGGCACCGTCTGCTTGGTGGAGAAAGGTCCGTAGCTGGCGCGTATGGAGACGGGCTGGGTGGTTTCGACGACGGTGAAGCGGTCCAGCGACAGCACCGAGTCGTACGAGGAGCGCGTCTTCACTGGGGGCAGCGACGAGGATGTCTGCACATTGGCTATTTCCGGCGTCACAGGTGGTTGGCGCGCGTGCTTCAGAAAGAAGCCGCTGTCGGGCGCCTCGAAGTGCACCTCGACGCCGCCGATATGCGCTGCAGCCAAACGAAAAGCAAGCAAATTAAAAAAAAAAAACAGTTAGTAAACTTTGTTCATTTTCGAATATCGATTGCAGGTGTGCCCAGCCACACTTTAGAGACTTTACTTACGTGCAGTCGACAACAGAATCAGCAGCAGCATCGCAACTATTACGCAGTACTTCATGATGTTAATTGATTGACGCCTGCGCTGGTTTGTTTACCGTTCGATTGAGCCTGGCTTGTGAGATAAGTGCGTGTGTTTGTTCGTTTGAACTGCACAAAGTCAATTTGCGGTTTTTTGCTGTTAATTAGACTTGGTCACACTTGTGTTTTCTTGCTTCTTTCAAAGTTCACAATTGTTTTGCACACACATTTTTCAGTTACAAATTTTGCACCGTTACAATTTCACATGCATGGTGGAGGGAGGGAGAGCTGTGTGTGTGTGGGCGTTTTGGGTGTTTAAAGGTTTTGCGTTGCGATGCAGCAGAAAAAAAAACCATATATGTATATGTTTATTCCGAAATGTTAATCCATATGCAATTTATTATAGCTGCAAACGATTAATTCACGCAGTTGATGTTGCTGTTGGTTTATTTTTTTGGCTTTTGTTGCTTGCTTCTAGTTGCTGCTGCGCTGCTGCAAAAATCCACAGCACATCCTTTATTGATTCTTTCAATGTGCACACACACACAGACATGTGAGCGAAGCCAGGCGAATACGCATACGCATACACATACACATGCACATAGTAGCACAGACACACACACGCACAGTTCGCTGGTCGCCTTCGCCTACATATACACACACATTTCACATTTCATTCATTTAGGCCGTAGTATAGACACATCTTCGGGGAGTCTCTTTTCTTTCTTTGGTTTCTTGTGCACGATGCGATTTGCGTTTGGCCAGCGAATGGCTAATGCACTTGTATTAATTGGGCACTAATTGAGATGGTTGTTGCCACTTCGTTACCACTAATTAACTAGATATTTAATACATTGTTTTTCGTTTAATTTTCAAAGTTTTTACGCAAATATCGAACATTTCCAAACACCCCAATACTTCCTTGGACTAGGGATGGTTATGTCTCCATATCGATACACTATTTGAATCATCTAAATATTTGCTTACGATATATCGCACACCTAACGATGTTTAGTTCGATTAATGGCAAAATTAACAGTGACGCATATCGAGGGGCAATTACAAATGTTTACATCGTTGACATGTAGATGGCGCTATCGCGGTGACTGTGCACTTGGCGCGTGATTTAAATTCGTTTGCAGGTAAACAAGATTGGACAGTCAAATTCAAGTTGGAACTAATTTAATGTAAAATAAGATAATTAAATAAATAAAATTACATATATTCAAAGTTTTTCTACAGACTAAGCCATTTTAACCATAATTCATATATGACCCACTTTGACTTTTTTATCTGAAGAGATTTTAGTTTTTTGTTTGTTGTATAATTTGCAGCTGCAGCTACTGATTTAAGTGCAAGGCAGCGAATAATCAAATAAATTAAGAAAACGCGCCAAGCATTTTAATGCTGCTCGCAAGTGCAAATTATTGCATATAACTGTAAATTGAGCTTGCAGCAGTGAGGGACATTTTGTGTGCCAGAAAAAAGAGAGTAACAAATAAATCCCAACGTACATGCTCGAAATTGACGCTGCAATTGCATACTGTAAATGGACGCCATTTTGCTCGCCTAGCTGGGCTGGCATGCAAGTGTGAGCGAGCTAGCATAAATGCAGCTCGCAGCATCCCAGTGCAAGTGCATGTGGAGGTGTGTGTTTGTGTGTGTGTAGTTGATGCATTCTGATTGGCTGCATTGATTTCTGGTTGCTCGAAACGCGACGAGTTGTTGTTGTCACAGCTTTTGGCAGCCAATTACCGTTGCGTGCCGCATACCACAAATCATGCACACATTTTTTTTATTGAAAGAAACTTTGGCAAGAGCCACATTTTTATTGATTTGTGCATAAGTAGGAAATATCTTCAGACACACACATACACACGCGCACGCACACTCTCATGCATATACAAAACGTGAACGCATGAATTAATTAAAAATTCCGTTGGTGCCCGCTATGCGAAAGTGGTCAGCATAAGCAGGCGCTGATAAAGCAGCAGCAGCAGCAGCAGCAACAACAATAACAATAACCAATTCGAGTTCAAGACGAACTCTTTTCTTACATACCCCGTCCAAAATACTAATGGGGTATATAAGTTGTGGGCTTGTGTATGTAACAGACAATTGCTGGCATCTCTGTGGTCTTTGAATGCATACAAATCTTGATCAGAATAACTAGCTGACTAAATTTAGTATATCATCTGTATAGAACACGTATTATGGCACCTTACAGGGTATTTGCAAGTCGGTCACATCCAACTGCAGTCTTGTTATTGTCTGACTTTAACCTGCTTTTTTTGTTTATCACAATATTAATGAAAGCTCTTAAAAATTGTTTATTTCTCTGCCTATTTTCGACGGCTTTTACTAATGCAAACGTTTTGCTGTTTAACAGCACTGCGCATGCAGCGGCGTTTATCGATAACAGTGCGTACTTAAATTGGAGTGGGGAGTGTTGCAAGCGCATCCAAATTTAACAAAATCAGTGCGCGCAAACGCATTTCTATTCTAATTGCGTAGTTAATGCTCAGCATTTGGCTTTTCAATTTTCACAGACAGCCAAGATCTGGCCAACAAACGCACACACATATAAAAAGTTAACGATTTGTGTCGCCTTCAGACGAGCATTTAATATGCACGTGTGTTGTGCAATTGGCCTATTGCCCCCACCCGCCTCAAGTAGCAGTTAGAGATGGACGCGTGACACGACACAACAAAACATATGCATTTGCAATATTCACGAATAGTAGCTTGTATATTTTCACTACTCACAATAGATACTTGAAATAAAAAATCGTGTTAACTGGCGTCAGTTATGAGATGATGATGATCTTGGCTGAAAAAGGTCCCTTGTTTACATTGTCAATAGAGTATTAACTAGATTTTTAGCAGAGCGTCACATTTAATGGCCATTTTCTTGGCATTTATTTGTGTCACGCCTCGTGTCACGTTTGAAAACGTGCTCATCTCTAGCAGTTGCCGCCCGCCTCTACTTACATTCACATTAACGAGATACGATCGCAAGAAATTGACGAGAAAAGTTGCCATGTTGTAGATGTTGCTGTTGCTGCTTTTGTTGGCGCTGTTGTTGTTGTTGTCGTGGGTTATTTGTTGCATGTCTGCACGCGCAACGCACTTGACTGTTGTAGCTGGTGCTGCTGCTGCTGGCCGCCGGACTGGGGGCCTCTTGAATGACGACCATGGCGACACCTTCTCCATACCAAATCAAGTGGATGGACTCCAATAGAAGCTGCTGCTGCCAGTTGCCAGTTGCTGCTACTGGTTGCTGTTGTCTCTTCAAGATGTTTGTAATTTAATGGCCTCTTTATTGTACCCTGTGCCCATTCAACAGAAGTAAACGGGGTATACTGCAGGCGGACAGGAGCATGTAACAGGCAGAAAGAGGCTTTGTTTGTCTTAAATAATTCCATTCCCCTTTCTTGTATACAATCATCATTTAATTCAATTTATCGATAATTACACAGACCCAAAGCATACTCCATTAATTTAACAAATACAAATATTTGTCACTTTTAAGATTTATGCAATGAATACGGATTTTCTATGCATCAATATTGATAAATTGGTCGCACTCAGTTTGCATAGTTTATCGACTAGAACTCGATAACTCTTAATATCGATAGTTGTAAACGTGAACTGGCGACATTCAAAAGAACTTGTTTTGATTTTAATGCATTTGTTTCTTCTTCATCAAAGTTGTAATGCTGATTTTTAAAATAGAGGGTATCTGATAGTCTTGCTTAGTTGCTGTCGGGCTACCTGTTTTCCTTACGTTACATTATTATTATTCAAGTGTTGCGCAGCCGCCGCAACATTTCTCTCTGTCAATTGATCTTTTGTTAAGTTTTCTTGATAAAAAATGCGCCACTCTTTGCCCCACTCCCGTCTCCCTTCTTCACCCCCTCTCTCTCTCTCTCACGCTCTCTCTCTCTCTTCCTCCGTTCTTGGCTTCCCTCTCCCACTCTCGTTGGCTGTCTGCATCCCTCGCGTCAACTACTTTGTTGGGCCGTTGGGCTCGTCCACTATTTCTTCTGCGTGGAAATTTATGAAGTATCATTAGCATGCAAAAAGAGTGGACAGCAAATGGCCAGCGACGACAAAACGGGCCCAACACACACTTCGTTGGCAGAGAGGACAACACACACACACACACACGCACACAGACAGTTATACATATATTTATAAAGGTTTTTTTTTTGGGCCCAGCACCCGCCTTTAGTTGGGCCAAAATTCAAAGCGAGTTCAAATCGGGCCGTTTTTATATATGTATGTATTTCTATTTTTGGTGCTATTGTTCATCTTTACAAAACATATCTCTTTTTAGCCGTTCTTTTTTGGTGTTGTCCGTTTTGAATGGCAATAAATTGATTGTTTTGTCGCTTTTTGGACATCCCGTAGAAATCTTCAATATTGAAATTAATTTGCTGTCATAGGTCAAATTCGCTTTCTTTCTTCTTTTTCTGCGTAACTTTCAACGGGAGCGCATTTCGCATATTCTTTGCCAGTTTGACGAGCGCCCAAATTGGGGCGATTTAAATGTAAATAAGTTATTTTAAAAGAAAGTGATAGATCGCAGTTTAAGAATCTAAAATTATGCTTGACTTAGTTTTAGCCTTAGCTTTTATAATTTTAATGATGCATTAAAAAAAAAATTGTTATCGATTATTTTATTTACATTCATCGATATAACAGAGTCTTATTCATACTCATCCCTATTGAGCCTTTACTAAACTTAATGATTTGTTATTAATATTTTCAGCTGGAGCTTCGATTGAACAGCAATCATTAAAAAACAAAACTAATTCCTTTGGGGCCCAAATTGGGGCGCAGGTTAATAAGCTACCCGCTTGAGGCGACCCTTTAGGCGCAACCAATTTTAATCTTTAATTTACGAACTTTCGATGCTTGGCAAAATGATTTCCCAGCGGTGCTTTTAGCCCGATATGACACATGTTGGCGTTTCGCCGAAGGGCCCTTTGACTAAAACTTTCTTCCGCCTTATTTGGCTGTTTCTATTTAATACCCTGTACCTATTGCAATTGCGGGGTATATTGCTTATGTGTGTGTGCTTGTGACAGGTAAAAGTTGGTTATGGTCTTAAGGTTTTACTTGTGCGTCGATATATCGATTACTATCGATGAATGTTAATTAAATGCAAGACCCGTAAACAATAAATAAAAAAGAGTACTAATCGATAACAATTAATGAATTGTGTTAAATAGTGCTTAATTTACCTACAATCGGATATCTATAGAAATTATCGATAGTTTTATTTATCGAGTTAATCAAAAAATATTTAAATTTCAGTAAATGTAATAACACTAAAAATATTGATCTGGGATTCGAACCTTACTGCACGCTTAAAATTTCTAATAAGTTTAAACATATAGATAAATATCGATAAATGTTAATCGAAAACTAATTTATGTAAAATAAAATAAAGTTACTTATTCATTATTACAGTTGCAGACAAAGAGGGAAAGAGAGGTAGAGAGAGATGCAAATGTTTACAGGGTATGCACTAGTCGAGCACACGCCGTGGTTTTAGGTGTTTTTTGAATAGGTTTCGCGGGGTTATTAGTTGACCATTGACCCCGCGCCGCGATCGATGGTCCGATCGAGCCGGGCCGAAAGGCCGAAAGTTGGCGAAAACGAGTTCTCGGAAAGATAGAAAGAAAGAAAGACAAAAAAAAAATATAAAATAAAATATTATGAATACGCAGATTCTGGAACTGGCTGATGAATAATTCAGAGCGAAGAAGAGCGCAGAGCTCTTTTGGCAATTAGCTGTGGGTCAATAGGTCCGCGGCGAGCTAATAAAAGGCGCCGTCGCCGCTGCGAGCCGGCAGTTAAGACCGAACCCGAACCCGAACCAGATCAAGATCCAGATCGAGATCCAGATCGAGATGAGAACTAGCTGCATCTGGGCGCTGACCGCCAGCCTGCTCTGGCTGGCGCTCGCCGCCGGCGAGACCAGGATCGAGGTCGACGAGAACGGCGACGAGTACGAACTAAAGCGCTTCTTCATACAGGGACGCCAGCTGACCGGCAGCGGCAGCAAATCCCAGTGCGTCGTCACGCGACGCAAGCGGGCGAGTCGAGCTCTGCCCGTTGGCGGCGTCGCCGTCAGCTCGCAGCAGCTCAGCCTGAGCCTGGCCGAGCATCGCGGCAGCGATGGCCTGCCCCAATCCCCGGTAGAGCTGCCCAATGGCAAGCGACGCTATCTGGCGCTGGCCGCTGTCCAATTGGCGGATGATGACGACGACGAGGAGGAGGATGACGAGGAGGAGGTGGATGATGATGAGGAGGAGCTTGAGCTGGACGAAGGAAAGCGGCAGGAACAGCAGCAGCAGCAAAAGGAACAGCCTGCCGAGCCCATTCTGCAGCAGCAAAAACAATTCCAGGCTGCCAACTCTGGCAGCATTGTCGCCCACGTGCCCCAAGGAGTCAGTGTCCTGGCGAATGCCGCCACACACACAAACGTCGGCGGCGACGCTGGCATCGTTGTGGTCGAGTCGCAGCTGCCGCCCAAAGTGAATCCACAGACGCATGCGGTCTTCGAGCTGAAGCCGCTCAAACAGCAGGCGGACTTTGCCTATTGGAATCCCGAGGAGCAGCTGGAGGAAGTCAACGAGGAGGATGAGGATGACGATGCTTTCTACTATGGCGATCGCTATCAGGGCTTGAGCTTGTACGATGAGTACGAGCATTTTATTAGCGAGGATAATCCGGTGAGCACTTCGGCCATTTGGAGCACGGGCAGCGACGAGGACATCGACGCTTTAGTTGATCAGAACAAGAAGAAGAAGCAAAAGAAGCCGCAGCAACAGCAACAGCAGCCGCAGCAGCAGCAGCAGCAGCAAAAGCGCAAACAGACAATTACGAAGAAGACGAAGAAGAAGAAGCAGCAGGTGAAGCGCAAGAAGCAGCCGCAGCAGCCGCAGAATGTCCTTGCCAGCGACGTGGAGCAGCAGAAGCCAGCGGCAGCCGTCGCCGTCGTCAGCAGACCCAGCGGAACATTCTCGAACAACAAGCGCAAAACGCAGCCCAGCAAGCGTCAGAAGAAGAAGAAGAAGAAGCAAAGTGTGACCAACAAGCGTCGTCGTCCCAGCTCCAGTTCCAGTTCCAGTTCGAGCTCTGGTTCCAGCTTGAACGTGGGCGGTTATCGACGCCGTCGCCCGACGCAGACAGAGGCGCAGCGTCGCCGTCGACTGCAGCAGCAGAAGCGTCGCCGTCAGCAGCAGCTGCAACAGCAGCGACGTCGCCGACGACGCAATAAGATACGTAACGGTAACATTAACGGCAACAAGCGTCGTCAATATTACAACGACGAGCCGATCATCAATTGCATTTACATCAACAAGGATCCGGTCGCAACGACGACGACGTCGACAACGGCGCGTCCCTTCTGGAATCTGCTGGGTCGCGAGGCGGCCGCAGTCGACGGCGTCCGGCAGGAGACGCCGGCAGAGACGCCGCTGCGACGCAACGGCGACTTCGGTCAACGCAAACGCACAAATCTCAAATTTGTCGCCTAACAAAAAAATGTCAATTTAATTGATTGCATTCTTTTTTTTTCTTAGCTTCGTATTTATTTATTTAAATTAACAAATATTTTTTTGTAATTGCTAAAAGCATTTTTTGCTTATTATCGCTTGATTAAATTATACATATGAAAAATTCAAGAATTATAGAGGTGTGGAGGAGGGGGGGAAGGGGGAGGGGGAAGGCAATTATATTGATTATCGTGTGAAGCGAAAGCTCATCAGAAATGTGCGACACCACAGCGAGAGAGAGAGAGTCCTTCAAATGCCGAAGGATACGTGGCCACAAGTCAGTGGTCAAAAGGAGGCGGGTAGGAAGGGGCAACAAACAAGCTTAAGCGAGCAGCAAAGTACACAAATAGAGAGAGAGAGAGAGATAGAGAAGTGAGCAAGTTAACTTGCAGCAGGGTATACACGACTGCGTTATACTCTATTTATTATTATTATTTTTTTATCTTTATTTATTTATTTTCCAGTTCACTCAATTTATACACTCATAAAAAACACTCAACAAAAGAAAGTTAAGAAATAAAAAAAAATACATTTTATATATTTTTATTATTACTTATTACTATTTATTATTATTTTTATTTATTTATTTTATTTATGTTTAATGAAAAATCTCAATCCTTTTACAACTATTTTTGACACACTTTCAGTCTTCCAAATTAAACAATAGATACCTTGTTTTTGTACAAATACACAAAACAATTCCCAGTTATTATTAGATGCAATAATTAAACTTTCTACAATTTGTACACTTTCTTTCTGGTTTATTGCACTCAACGAATACGCTCGCTTTGGCATCGTTGAACAGTGTATAACTTGCGCTAATTTATGGTTTCCGTCGCTAGATGGCGCCAGCTGGAGCCAACGCTGGGAACATTTGCCGCCTGACATGACGCTGCGACATTTCCGTTAGCCCTGACTAAGCGACACGCCCCCTTTGCGCCCGCCCCTTGGTCAACTCCTCGTTTGAATTGGCCGCTTAACGACCTCCCTTGACACACGTGGAGCGCCCAGTGGACAGCAAAAGGGAAGGCGTAGAAAAATGTTCCCTCAACCACAATCAAAATAAATATTTTATGAGTCGAGTTTCCAATTCGAATTCAGCCGTAATTCCAACTAGAAAAAGTCCGACAAAGTTGTGTTTAAGTACAGTTAGAGAAAAAGCGAGAACTACTTTGCTGCAAAAGGAATACACTTAGAGAAAGAACTTCAGATAAAAGTAAATAAATTTTATTTAATATTTTCTTGATTTTTAATAATTTTTATAAATTTTGTTTTCCTTTTTAAACATAAGAAAAAGTTTTTATGCAAGCAAAGTTTTTACTTCACTCCAAACTTTTCTCACAGTGTTTATCTATAACTTATAAATTTTTTTTCATTGCATACTTTTGCTGGAATTGTGAAAAAATCGCTTTTGGGAACAACTCGTGAAATGGAGTGACAAATACTTTTGTTAATGACTGTGTGTGGCTTTTATTTCCTTCCTTCTTTTTTACTTCATTTTTTTCTATTTCTATTATCGATCCAAAGCGTCGAGCAGAAACAGAAACAGCAGCCTAAAGCAGCTGCTGGGCAAAAAAAAAAGTATCTACAAGATACACAGCACATATGCAAACACAAACACAACTCACACACACCTACACACACACACCTTTATACACACACACACACACCACCCCCGCAATTTAGTTGGGCTTCAATTGAACTTTGTTTGTTCGCTGAAAAAAAGGAGCAGGAAAAAAACGTGGCAAGGCTAAAAACTTGTGGTAAAAAAAAAACAAAAAAATAAACGAATATTGAATACACTTCCAGGGCAAAAGAGAGATAAAACAGATAAAGCATAAATAAAATCAAAACCTCTCATAAAATCAAAAAATTATTTTATAAACAATTCTTTATATGGCCACTAAATAAAATTATATATAAATTAATGCGACTTTTACTGACAATTAATTGTAATTAAATTTTCAATACTTTTATAAACAAATCTATACATATTTATAACAACATTATACATATGTATTTATTTTATTTTGTTTATGTGTAGGGATTTGAACTCAGGACCTTTCTCAATTTAAACTATGGATAAAATATATATTTTTCATTCATTAGACACGCCCACAGTAGGCGGTTATATAAATTTTGTTTATACGATCTTTGGGAAAGTTAATTATTTATATTTATATTTACTTAAATATAGATTATTATATTAATGCTTAAGCTGAACGAATATAAACAAGAGTTTGTTTATTTATTCCAAGTCGCTAGCTTAAATATATTAACTTAGAAAATAGACTAAGTTGAAGTTGAAATTTAGCTTAAAAGTTTAATTCAAGTTGTTGTTATATAAGAACAGTATATTTAAATCCATTCCAATAAATATACATAAATATAAAAACATAAATATAAAATAAAAAAATACCTTAAATTTACTCGAGAATCAGCTTGATTATATTTAACTATTCCGAACTTGACTACAAAAATTCCTAGCCCAAATTTATCTGTAAACTTAAGTGGCCGACTCAAAGATATATATAAAAAAAAAAAAATTTATATAGGATAAAATGGAAATTTTTTTTAAAGACGTTTAACGCTTATTTTATTTTTTTATTTTTATTTTATTTCTCCCTTTAAGTATTTTATTATTATTTTAACTTATGCAACGATTTTGGCAAAGGAATATAAAAGAACGTAATTTTTAATGCATAAAAATTGTTTTATTTAATTCAATTTAATTGAATTGTTTATTCTCTTAATAGCTTCAACTTTAACACTAAATTAATTATCGAAATTTTCGAGTTTTTTTTGCATTTGATGCGTAAATCGAATTTATTCAGGACGAAATTGGACACCAAATAAAACTTTTGACTTTGCGTTTCTCACGCTGAATGGGGTTTCTTTTGGGAAGGACGAAAGCAGGACCTCGTTATTGATATCGAAACTTTTGCTAGTGGCACGCGTTATTTTTTTTATGGCGTGTGTTTTTTCAGTAAATATTTACAAAATTATGCCGCAAGGGGAAGGAGGAGTAAGGATTGGGGGGAGCTGCTCTGATAGGCGATGTCCTTTTGGTGCTGCTGTTGTTTGCCTGCTTTGGGCTGCTACTTAATGTAATTAATAAGCAACAAGAGGTCCTTGCACTTGGCTACAACTAGGCAGGACTTCTCAAGCTACAGCCACAGACCAGGACCTCGGCCAGGCAGGACCTCAACCAGGTCAATGCCCAAAAGAGAAACGGGTCCCAATTTGTTTTTGCGGTTGCCCCAGTTCACAAAAACGGAGCACGAGCCAAAAAAGACGAAGAACCGAAAAGGAAAAACAAAGAAGCGAAGCAAACAAAAAGGGTTTATAGGGAATAAACCAGAAAAAATATGTATGGACTGTAAGATACCCTGTACTTTTAAACCTATATAAATGCATTTGATATTTCTATAGTATGATATCCAAAGTGTGTTTATAGCCAGAATTAAAAGCTTGTATTATTAATGAAAAATCGATAGTTATCGATATATTGTAAAAACTAAATATTTGTTGATGACGTACAAAAGTGTATTTAAAGCAGGAATTAAAAGCTGATTTTAGTAAACACAATTTGTATTATTCACGAAAAATCGATTGTTATCGATATATTCTTAAAGTGTTATATTTATAGATGTCGTACATAAGTGTGCAAGAATTAAAAGCTGATTTGGGTAAATGCAATTTGTGTTATTTTTGATAAATCGATAGTTATCGATATACTCTAGAATTGAAATTAATCCAAATCCGTAAGTACCTTAAATTAATACTATTAAATACATTAAAACTCATATTTATCATAAATTGACATAACCAATATGGCAATGTTTTCTTTAACAAATAATAAAGATCGATAGTAATCGAACATGGAAATACGCTCAATTGAAATTGATTGATAACTCCGTTTGTGTACATCATTATTTTAGAAATCACGAAAATCGAAATTTATCGATTTGTATAATCGATATGTATTGATGTTGAGTTAAATCGGGGAATAATATGCGGATAGACAGCTAGATTTATTTTATTCGTTTTCCTGCTGCCTCTCATTGCATGCCCTCCCCCACTTTGATATACCCGGCTGGCACTTCCTTTGCGTACAGGGTATATAATAAAATACAGAAAAGAAAAGAAAAGAACTCAGCTCCGTCTTCGCTTTCGGCACAGTCTGTTAGTTCCTACTGATTTATGGCCGCGTATTGATTAACCGTCGCGTTTGTCTTCTGACTTCTCCGCATGCCACGCCTCCCCTCCCGCCCCCCTTCGCCCCCGCCCCTGGTCCCCGTTGCCTTTGCCAAGGTGTGAGACGCAACCCTCGACGCGAGTTTGACGCCAGTTGCTGTCGACAGATTGTTTCAAGGGTTCGTCCTGGGCACGAGCCCAGGATATCTCAGGCAGATGTTTTCGCTGGCTGCTCCTTTTTATTTTTTTTCTCATTGTTTTTTATATGTTTTCGTATATAATTTTCATCCGCGCTCGCGCCTTTTACTCTCTTGCTGACGCGCCTAGTTACGCAATGATTTCAAAAAGGGGCGTGGGCGAAGGTGTGTGTGTGTAGGTGTGTGTAAGTGTGTGTGTGCAGGAAAAAAAGGTGCGTCTATTTAGTCATAATTGGATGCGTAATTGGGCAACTGATGACGATGATAATGCAGATGTAAAGCTGAACAAATTTTGGGGAGGTTGCGATTATTTTTACGCTCTATTTAAATGCCCGATCAGACGCATTAGTTGCACTTGGGGTGTAAGAATTGAGGACGGACTCAATTAAGGATTTCATCCCCGCGTTAATTTACTTAACCTGAACAAAAATCTCAACTCTTTATACAAAAATCATATTTTAAATTGGGACTTTTTTAAGCTTGTTTCAAGTCCTCTAATATTTTATTGGTATTATTTTGTTTGTTCTTCCCATAAATTTAACAATACCCTGTGAATATCAGACAGATTAAATAAATTAAAAAATTAATAAAATATATTATTTTTTCACAACAAAATCAAAACCTATGTATATTAGAGGATTTTTTTTAGCTTTTTAAATGCCAAAAAAATATAATCAATAGCTCCTTCTATTGGAACAAATGCTTAAAAAAGATCTTTTGTATGTAAAACTTTTATATTTTCCAATTAACCCCGATTAACATTAGCTGTTAGAAAGGTCCTTCTGCTTTTAACATAGCTGCTAATTTTTATTTTATTATATAGTTGTTAAAGCAGAAGTTCTTAAAAAAATAGTTTTTTTTCTGGAAAACATTTTTGTTTTTTATTTAATCTGAATAAAATTCGATTTTATGATTCATAATTTTATAATCTGATTTATGTGGAGCTAACAATTTTTAATAATTATTAATTTTAAATAAATATTAATATAATTGCTTAAGATGAAATCATATTCCTTTTTAAATTAAGTATTTTTAATTTAGATTGATTTTTTATTTTTATTTGAAAACAAATATTGTAATAATATAGCAATTTTATTTTGGCAGTTTTCATTTTAAATTAATTATTTTTAATTTAAAATTATTTTTCTTGTAAAAGAAAATTTTACTACTATAACAACTTTTTTTTTGGCAAATTTTAAATAATTTTTAACAATTTCTAGCAACATTTATTTTCAAATCTAGCAAATTTTTGCTTTTAGTAAACTAAATAAATCTTAACAGTATTTTATTTGTACAAGAAAAGTAACTTTTTGTTTGGCTAAAAAAGGCTAAAATTCTTTAAAAGTTAGCCAGAAATTGGTTTGGACAAAGAAAGAGTTGGGGCGATCAAATGATCGAGTGATCAAGTGATCAACTGTGATCAATTGAGCAGCTGCTGCGGCTATTGTTGGATGCTGCACGAAGAGGAGGAAGAAGAAGAAGAAGAAGCCGCAAGTTGAGTTAATTATAAGGCAACAGCGCAGACAAAGACTGCGAAGGAAAGAGAGGGGAGGGAGGGAGGGGGGGGGGAAAGGATAAGTTCAGCTGGCTGTCCTTGATGGTTTTGGTCCTGGCGGCACGCGCGCTTGCCCCCAACACGAAGCGGGGCCATAAAATGCAGCTTGCAGCCTGCTGCAAACAGGCTAAACGGTAAAAGGGCAGCAGCCAGGTAAAAGGCAGGTAAAAGCCAAACTGGCCAACAGGTAAGAAAGAGAGAGAGAAAGAGACGAGAGAACAGAGCGAACAGTTAAGAGCAAGATGCAGTCTCCGCACAGGGGCACGTGCCGCTCCCTTTGTGTCCTGTCCTTTCAAGTCGCTTGGGTCCTTTTGTCTCTCGCTTGTTTACGATGCACAGCAATTGCTGCACACAGCAAGGATGCACAAAAGGACGACTGCAACATCCGCGCGCGAGGGTCGCTGCACCTGTTGCTGGGCCCTATTAAAAACAACAACAATAAATGCGGACAGGTTCAACGCACTTGCTGCCACATGCCACATGTGGCAGCATCTCTCTGAGCATCTTCAAGCTGACAAACTTTTTAAAAACTAGACTCGACTAATCTGCCTGAATATATAATATTTATAAATACAGCTCGTCCAAAAAATACAAAAATAAATTGTTTTAAATGTCTCCAGGGCGCATTTTGTTAATCTGTTCCGATTTGGATATATGTATGTATATTAATGAGACTGGGGTCTATGGGTTTTCGGAACGAATGCGTTTCCCACGCGCCCCAAAACAGAAAACAAAAAATAAAAATTATCTTTGGCGCCCGCATCGACGAACGTTCCCAAGCAGCGCTTGGCGGGGGAGGGGGGGGGGGGGGTGGCTGATAAGAGGAAACTTTTCCACCCACTGTTCCCGCCCCCTTTCCCTCTTCCTCTTTTTCCCTACCTATCTTTTCTCTGCTCCTTTTGCGCGCCATTTGCGCAGCGAAGCGAAGACAACCAAAAAGCCAAAGAAAACTTTCCCCTCCCCCCTCCCTCGGTGTTCCTTCGCCCCCTCCTCTTTTCGATAGGAACTGTGAATTGAGTTTGTCGTTATATATATATATTTTTTTTAGGCCTTTTCCTGTTTGTGGCTTATTAACTGAAGGCACAGCTGACGCTCGTGGCGCGTTCCGTGGCCAGATTAGAAGCATGCCCCGACAAATCAACTGGAGCACTCAAGCGTTTCCCAAGAAGCAGAAGCAGAAGAAGAAGAAGAAGAAGAGGAGGATGTTACCCTGTGCCCAGTCGAGCCTTGCCTTGCAGTTGACCAGCTGCAAAAGGCTCGCGACATTTTGTGTCATCTTGACAATTAAATGTCATCGCATGTGGGTTTCCCAACGCGGACACCTGACCTCTCTGCCTTATCTGCTGATGGAGGGCAGATTACATGAAAACAGCAGCAGCAGCAGCATAAGCAGAAGAAGAAGAAGAAGAAGAAGAAGAAGTAGAAGTAGAAGAAGTTGCCATCTGTGAAAGAACGAACTAAAATGTCATGTGGGTTCAGACAACGACCAAGTGCAAAGCCGAAAGGGGACAGCGCAGTGGATAGGGAAGGGGACAGGGCAGCGAATGTGGAAGGGGGAACAGGGAATAGGGAATAGGGACCGGGGCACGTGCCCTCTCAAGCGCGAAATGCATTTACGTAACGAGCGACGTGGCCGGCAGCGCATCTTGGCCTCGGTCTGGGCCAATGTTCGTTCGGGCCCCGTTTTCGGCATTAGCCTTATCGGGCCAACTGCAACCGAACTAGAGATGAGCGGGAGAGCGTGCTTTGAGTTCGTGACACGAAGTGCAGATGGGGAATATATAGCATATATGTAAATATTGATAAATATCGATCAGTAGTTCAGGTTTATGAACATAATATATAATACACATAGCACCAACAGATAATGAATAAAGTATACATATATGTATATGTAAAGATCTATTAAGATCGATAAATATCGATAGGTACTTCAGGTTTATGAACATAATAGCAGCTGGCAACATATATACAAGTACGCAGCTTTTTTTACGGCATACACAGCTCAGCAATACTCCTACATTTCTCATGAATCGATATATATCGATAAGTTGTTCAAGTTTCTTATGAGTAAGCAAGCGCAATATTAATATGTAGCTTATTGTATGGCGCACACAGATCAAGAACATTTTAAAAACCGATAAATATCGATAGGTTGCTCTGACTCTTTAAGCATTAATTATAGATATATATTACTCTTCCTTTTCTTAAGCTACCAACATATTGACTTAATGCTTTATTTATAACACACAGAGATCAAGAATATTTTCCATTTTTATATAAATCGATAAATATCAATTTAAAATTTGTGGTTTTTAAAGCGGTGCAAATTATTATATGAGCTAGGTAAAATACATTTTGCCTGTAGCTGCTTGCAAAGAACACACATCTCAAGAATGGTTTGCCCTTACCAATAAATCGATATATATCGATTTTTTTTGACATAGCAAAAAAGAAAGCAGAAACTTATTCCTCCCTACTTAGATCAGGAATACGTATCGAATTTAAAACATTTTTCTACGATCCTTAGAAACTATATTTACTCAATATGGGGACCTTCTCTGAAAAGGTCGCAGCTGCCAACTCCAAATAAAAATATTTTAATGAATGTTTTTTGTGTAGTTCATCTCGTTAACTATCGAAGTACCGCTTTACTCTTTGGCACGTTGTCATCTCTAGCCTTTGGTGGCCGGTAGTGCTGGGCACAGCCTTGCGCTACCTACGACGAGAAGCGTCTCCTTCTTCTTCACGCAGCGCCTGCACTTCCGGCGCCGCGGTTGACTGTCTTCCCCACCTTAGCCAACATCATCATCATCATCATCATGGTGTTCGTTTTCTTTAATTGCACACACACAGACTAGCCTGTCCTGTTTGTTAGTTCCCGCAGGTTTTTCCCTTATTTTCTTCTGATGTTTTACAATGGGGTTTCTTTATTTAATTTCATTCTTTTCCTTCTGTTTTTCTCCTCTGTTCTCATTTTTTTCCTATTAAAACGCAGTCGAAATTAGATTAAGCAGTCATGCACATGTCTCGAGTTGCATTCGATTCGGCGACACTTCAACCCGATGCCAACTGTTGTTGCCTCTTGGCCAAGAACCAAGTCTAGGCATAAGAACAACAACAACAACACCAACAACAGATAACCAGGCCCAGACCAAGAAAACCTTCTTGAACAAACAATATAATATAAGTTTTAGGTAACTCATTTTTATTTTAATTTATTTTTCATTTTATCAGTATTCAATACTAAATAAAAGCCAAACTTAATAATAGACAAAACTTAATTTATTTTAATTAAACGTTTTAGTCTAACTTTTAGAGAACTTATTTTTATTTTAATTTATTTTTTATTTTATCAGTTAATAATAAAAACTGAAATTAATTTATTTAAATAATGTATTCTTTTTTATTGAGTTTGGCTTTTATTATGGAATTATTTTTTTTTATGGTATTACCCTTAGAAGGAGATTTTATGGGAACTGGGCAACAAACTGGAAAAGCGAACTTATAAAATTTACTACTCAAATATTTTTACATTTTAAAGTTCTTCCTTTCCATCCGCAGGATCTTCATACGGAATTACTTGTTTAATCCACATTAGATAAATGATTAGTGGATTAATTCTTGTTATCTTGTATTAAAGAGAATTCTATAAGTTGCTGTTTTTGCTTAATTTATAACTGTTTAAGCTGCCAAAAAGCTAGCAGAAATCCAGTTTAACAAATATTAATAAACAAATGGTCAAAAAAAAAAAAATTTAAAAAGTTCTTCCTTTAACTATGTAATAGAAAGTGTTTTTTTTTAAATAATAATATTTTTAAAATTTGCTTAAAGCCCAACAATATTAGTGTAACAATATTAAAATAATTAGCAGAAAACCTGTTTAATAAATAATATACAAAAAAAAAATAAAAACAAAAAATTGTTTTTCTTTTAACTATGCAATATTAATAAAGGGTAATTTTTTTTATTTTTATTTTTAAACATGCTAAAAGCCCAACAATATTACTGTAACAATAATATTTTATTAATTAAAATAATTAGCAGAAAACCTGTTTAATAAAATATATACAAATTTTGAATAAAAATAAAAATTTCTTCTTTTAACTTTGCAATATTAATAAAGGATAATTTTTTAATATAATAATATTTTTAAAATTCTCCTAAAGCCTAACAATATTATCGTAACAATATTAAAATAATAAAATAATTAGCAGAAAACCTGTTAAATAAATGGTAACATATAAATTTTAAATAAAAAAATCTTCTTTTAACTATGTAATATTGATGATGGGCTATTATTTAATATATGTAATATTATTTTTAAAAATTTGCTTAAAGCCCAACAATATTAGTGTAACAATATTAAAATAATTTCAGTCTACGATTCGAATCAAGTTCTATTTATAAGCTTTAGTTTCGAAGTCATCTTTTCTTTTTCCTTCAATCACTTCTTATATCTCTCTTTATCTCTCTCTATCTCTATCTCCCTCTCTTTACTCCTGTTTTAATCCTTTGCATCTCTTCTTTAAATATATTGAACAATATCAAAACTTATCCTTTTACCTTCTTTTCTCTTTTGAATCTATCAAAAATTACACAAAAATTATATTTTCATTATCTTTTCTCTCTTCACTCCATTTACTCTTCACATATTATATAAGCTATATCTTCTCGTCATATCAATTAGTTCAGTCGACTAAAAGACGCCCTTTAAACATTTTTTTTCTTCACTTGTTTGCTTTTTAAGTATTACGACTACCTTTTACTTTTGCTTTTTGTTGTTGTTGTTGTTGTTGTATATGTACCATCTGGTAATAGACTTCTCCTCCTCCTCCTCCTCCTCCACCTCCTCTTCTTCTTCTTCTTCTTCTTCTTCTTGGTTGCACCAGTTTCATGGCTTGCACGTGATAATTGCATTTTATTTAATGTGATTTTGTTTTTCTTTGTTTTCCGTTTGCGTTTTTATCTCGTTTTCATTTTCATTTAAATCGAAATCATTTTTTATATATATAAGTTTATACTAAATACATATAAACTTTATATAGTATATATAGTATATACATATATATATATAAATGCTTTGTAGCGTAAAAAGTTGAGTTTGGCTGTAAAAATGCGAAGAGGAAGAGGAAGAAGAAGAGGAAGAGGAAGAGTTTTCCTGGCTTCGTGGCTTGTGGGTTTATCGGCTGGACGGAAGAATCCATTTCCCCATGCTCACATACCCTGTACTTGTTAGCGAAAGTGTAAAGGGTATATTCGGCAGTTCAAGTTTACAGGGTATACAAATTCTTAAATCTTCTTGTCTTATCTTAAAAACTTTAAGAGTCCAAACCAAGACTTAAACATATAAATAGTATACCCTGTACTGCAAATGTTAGAAGGCTGGCATCTATATATATATGACATATGGTATATGTTAAAATTATATAGTTAAAGATTACAGGGTATATTTAGTTTCTCAAACGTCGCTTGTTTAGTCTTATCTTAAAAGTATTAGAAGAGTTGAGTTCTTATAGTAAATGAATACCCTTTATTTCAGGTGGGAATGCACAAATGAAGGGTATATAGGGCACATGTTAATATGTCATAGTTCAAGCTTACAGGGTATAAGAATTCTTGTATCTTAAAGAAGTCTTTTCAAAGTAACATTTAAAAGGGAGAGACTTGAGTCTAAATAAATAAGTCTTTTAATACCCTGTATTCCAGTATGCAAGCACAAAAGAAGGAAATTTACAGGGTGTAGAGATACATAAATTTCTATTAAACTCTTTTTAATCTTATTTACTTAAGGTGTCAAAAACTTAATAAAAAAAGTTCCAAAAAAAGTGTCTCAAGAGTTTCAAAGTTGGTTTTTACTTAATCACAGGGTATGTTTAAGTCAAGCAGTGCAATTTAATTTATTGTAAATGCCAGCCGCCGTCTGGCACATCCCAGAGACTTCTCGAAAGGAAGGGAATACTTTACACACAGATGGAAGACAAGAGATAGAACAAAGTTGAGTTGAGTTCAGTTGCCGTGTTAAATGCAATTACGGAGTGTCTGCAGTCGAGTGCATTACTCCATAATGCCAGCACCTCGGGGAGCAGCTCCTGCCCACTCCCCCCCCTCCTCCCCACAGATGCCACACCCTGAATTCACTCCCACCTCAAATTTTTGGTCGCCCTAATGCGAGTCTAGTTACCGTTAAAAGTCACGTTTAAGCAGCCACCCCCTTTATTAACGGGATATGCTGCACATCCCGCCAGGACGAACGGTCCTTGAAGCGGGGGGTGTTTTTTGTTTGGGTTGGGCCCTTTTTTGTTTTTTTTTTGAACATCAACTGCGTGAAATTGGTTAATTAACTGAATGTAAAGTTCAGGTCAAATCATGTGGCGAAAAGTCGAAAGGTTTTGATAAATGTCCGCAGATTTATCAACGGCAAAAAATACTAAATGATGCTTAATTCCATTTGAAAGGAATTGCATTGCTAATTGTAATTAAAAAGTAATTACTTTGTTTTTTTATTTATTTTGTTTTACTTGATTTATTTAGAAGTCCTTTTTGCCAAGTTCTTAAAAATAAACTATTTTTTTAGACATAAGCGAAAAAACTTTAATTCACTTTAAAATAAAGTCCTTTAGGTCAAAGTATATGAATATAAATAATTGCCTATAAATTTGCTAATTCATCAGGTTTTGATAAATGTCCGCAGATTTATCAACGGCAAAAACTAATAAATAATGTTTAATTTTATTTGAAAGAAATTGCAATTTTATATTTAATTAATAAATAATTATTTATAATTATTGCTTGATTTATTTATAAGTCCTTTTTGCCTATTATCAACGAATAAAACTACTAAATAATGTTTATTTATATTTGAAAGGAATTGCAATTTTATATTTAATTAATAAATAAATATTTATAATGTTTGGTTGATTTATAAGTCCTTTTCGTAAAAATAAACTATGTTTTTAGATTAAAGATAAAGATTTTAGATTGGCTCAATGTTTAAATAAAGTCTTTAAGTCAATGTTAATATAAATAATTGCACATAAATTTGTAAATTATTTTTTTAATTCTCTTTTAAAGTTAATGTGTACCCCAAAAATATCCAAATTAAAAATTTTTTTATAGATTGATTGTTAAATTGTTCCTTTGCCTAGATTATAAAAAGAAACTTTTATTTTAGACTTAAGCTAAAAAACTAAAAAATTTCTTTTTAGACAAAGTTAATATGAATATTTGCATAACATATTTTTTTAATATTCTGCTTTACATTAAAATTAAATAAATTAAGGAAATATTGCTTAAAGAAACTTATTTGTTTAAGTACTTAAGATTATCAATATAAATAAAATATAAACTTACCCTGTGTTTGTGATAAACAGGATAAATATATATAAAATCCAAAAGACTTTAGCTGAAAAGATAGAAAAAGAATGTTTTTAAATAAAATAAATAATTTAAAAAATGTAGCGCAAACTTAATTTAAAGAAATATATTTTTATATAAAATCTTAGATTTTAAATTGGCTCAAAAATAGTAGCCATAAATTATTTTTTTTTTGTTCAAATCAATAAAATTTTAAAATTTAAAAGAAATGTTAAGAAAGGTTTCAGCTGATTTTCTTCATCTCTTTCTTGTTTAAAAGATTGTATATAAGTTGGTATATGAGTCTTTATATAAGATTGTTTATAAGTCTTAGATTTACTTCGTCTTCTTCTTAATTTTTAATCCTTATCTACAAACCACAAGGTAAAATTAATTAGAAAAAAGTAAAAAAAAGTTTACTGATTAAAAATGGATTTTCTTCTTATCTTTAATCTATTCAGACTAAGCTTAAGCTTTATTTGTAGGAAACCAAGAGAAGTAAAAGTTAAACTAAGGTAAAGCTTAAAAAAAACACCTTTTTGGTAAGATGAGCTTCATTTTAGGTTTAAGGTAAATAAAATATAATATAATAAATTTAAAAGCTGCTTGAAAGTATGTCAAAACGTATGGAAAACGTTATAAACAATAAGGACTTATTTACCAAATATATTAAAATATAAAAATAATATAAACTATAAAATTTTTAATAGTATGAATAAACTAAAAATTTACTTTTTGCAGCTCTTTTTGTATCTTTTTTTTTACTCTTTTTTCATGTGCATCTAATTTTTTGATTAATGGCAATTTGTAAGTAATTAAATATTAAATAAATAAAAAGTAAAATTTGTGTCATTTTCTATATGTAGAATATATATATATATATATATGTATGTATATGTATGAATGTTGTATATACCATATAACATAAACTTAACTTGGCGCCAAAATCGAATCAAAGCAAATAATTAGTGCGTCAAAACAGGAAAAAAAAATAGAATAGAATGGGATGAGATGGGATGGGATGGGTTTGGTTTAGATGGACTAAGGAAGGGAACTAAGGGAGCACAGCTGTGAGCGTCGATTGCCGCGAAATGAATGTCTTATTTGGGCGGCAAAACGGGTTTCCTCTCTCTCTCCCTCTCTCTCTCTCTCTCTCTCTCTGAGTCGTTCTCTCTCACTCGACGTTTGTCGGACATGACATACGAAAACAAAAGACAAATGCTTGAAGAAGCTCGGATCGGGCAACGGTCAAGTTCGAAAAGGTTCCCAGGTAATAATAACAATAAATAAATAGACGAAGGCGCAAATGCAAATGAGTTCAGCGATTGGGAGCAGAAAGGAAGAAACCTTCTCCAGGGTGCCCACTAAGTAGCCAGTTGACCAGTTGACCAGTTGACCAGCTGACCAGTTGATCAGTTGATCAGTTGACCAACGTCCAGTTGATCAGCTTCTTTTGAAGGGTGGTTTCCAGCGTCGTCTTGCGGGTCAATGCAATTTTCTTGTTGCGTGCCGCATAACCTTGCCCCTGCACCCCGACGACCCTTTGCTCTTCTTTTAATAATATGCGTGTCCCGTTTTGAGGTCCTGTGCCCTTTTTGCCGTTTGCTCCCATTGTAATGAGAGCTGCACCCTTTTTTTAATTTTTTATATTTCTGTTTTTTAATTTTTATTTTCCTTTTTGGGCCAACTGCATTCGCTGGTCAGTTTGGCTGTTTAATTTAGGGGCCGTACCGGCGAGCTCTACCGGGCGATGCGTCCTGGACTGGGACTGGGACTGGGACTGGGACTGATACGGTGTCGACCTCATTTGAATATTAGTTGGGTTTGGTCAATGATCTTGATTTGCTGCTGTGAAATTGCCAGGACATTCTCACATCCTTCAGCATTACACGCTTGACCAAGCCGTCGTAGTCCTTGTCGGGCCCCTGCAGTGTCCTGAACTCATATTTCATGGCAAGAGTCCAGTTTTCTTTTTTTTTTCTTTTTGTTTTCTTGGTCAACATGCGTATTTACAATTTGATCCCGAGCATCTTTTAGTTGATTAAAATTTGTTTTATGACTGCGTAATTTTTCCATCGCGTCCTTCGTCCTTCGTCCTTTGGCCGCGTAAAAAATTATAATTTATGTTTCCTAAAACCCCTTTGGGTTAATGAGAGTTTGAACCTTGGACTCGCATGTTTTTCGCTCTGGTTTATCGCCTCAATTCCGCTTGATTAGCTCGGCTTTAAATGGGAAATAATGTGCGCTAATTTATGGAAGAGTCTTTAGATATATCTTAACTAATTTTCATTTATATGTATATACAATTCATTTTTTTATAGCTCATTTATGTTTATAGATTTAGGAAAATATATTTTCTTAAGGTTTACTTTCAGTTAGAAGCTTCAAATATAATTTAAATAAATTAATATATAATATATATATAAATAAGATAAAAATTGTCAAGGGCTTAAAGTTTGCTTTCTTGTAGAAATGTATTTTCTTATAGAATATTTATGAAAATAAACAAAAAAGTAGCTTATAATATTTAGTTAAAATAATATTAAATATCAAATGCATACAATTTTAAATTTATATAAAATATAAAAATGTGTATGCAAATTTTATTAAATAATGAAAATCTCTTTGGTTATTGTTTTTGTTTCTTGTGGTTTACTTTCAGTTAGTTGCTTTAGATTTCATTTAAATAAATTAATAAATATTATATATTAAATAAATAAATAAAATATTTGCTCATAAGGTGTTAAAATGTATTTTTTAATAGGAATAATAATTGAAATAAACAAAAATGTAGCTTTTTATATAAAACACAAATTATATTAAATATCAAACAATATACAAATTATTTAAATTTAAATGTTAAAAAATTTATAAAATGTTGTATATATACTTCATAAAAAAATGAACATTTTTCATTTTATTTTAGGTTTGTTTTCATAGAGTAGAATATAATATAAAATAAAAATTGTAATCTATATCAAAAATATACAATTTTAAATGTATATAAAATATAAAAAATTATATAAATATTTTATTAAAAAAATGAAAATATTTCAATTTAATTTTAGAAAAATGAATGTTTTAATAGAATATTTATTAAAATAAAAAAAACTGTATAAAATATTAAATATATACAATTTTAAATGTATTTAAAATATTGTATATATATTTTATTAAAATAATGAAAATATTTTCAGTTAGTTTTATTTTGGTTAGATCTTTTGGATGCCTTAGCATTGATCTTTGTAAAATGCATAGTTATTCTTTTATATAGTTATAGTTTATTTCTCTCAACAGACTCTCTCGCTATCTCTCTCTATCTGTATCTCTTGCTCTCACTCCCTCTCTTTTGGCTACTTGGAAATTTGAACTTGGCAGCCAAGCCGAAGTTGATCGAAACGAGGTCAGTGACTGGGCAAACTGAGAAGGCGAATAAGAGCGGGAAGAAGAAGAGGAGGCAGAGGCAGAAAGGACAACGTTGCAGGATAGACAGGACATTCAGAAATGGACAGTTGTGGCAAAGGTAAGTGGCACGAAGTAAGGGGCAAGAGGCAACGTTAAGGGGCAAGGATAGTTCCCCGGGGCATTGTGCTAAGAACGTAACGGTTTCTGTCGCGAAACGGGACGTGTTTAAATAAAAGAAATGAAAATTAGATCAAACCGAAGACAGGTTTCCCTCGGGGGGATTAAACAAAAAAAAAAAAACTGTAACGGTCAGTTTGAAAGTAGAGTGAAAAAGTTAAAGGAGAGAGAGGGAGAGAGAGGCAGAGAGAGGAGTAAGGAGTTAATGGAAAAACTTGCTGTTAAGTTAAGATTAGATATATATAGGACATACATAGAATGGATAGAATGGATATAAAATATAGATAGATAGATAGATAGATAGATAGAAAGAAGGATAGATAGATAAATAGATGGATAGATAGATAGATAGGTGAATAGATAAATATATAGTTAGATAGATATATGGATAGATGGATTGATGGATAGATAGATGGATAGAAATGACAATCTAGTAAGTTCGATTTTTAGATTGTAGCTTCAAATAATAATTTATAAAATAAAATAAATTTAACTAGATGAATAAATTTATATTTTTAAAATAGCTAAAAAAGAATATTATTTTTAATAAGAACCTTAGTGGGAATAGTATATAAACTTTCCTTACTGATCAGCTAACTCTCAAGATCAAAATGGAATAATTCTCTTACTAAACACTTAAAGGAATTTTCATACAGAGATTTTCGCCATTTTCTGTTTGGCAGAGATTTGCGGTTGTCGCATTGGTCCAGAATCCAGAATCCTTGAGGGCAAATGGCACGCAGGATCTGAACCTGAAGCTGAAGTTGAGGGTTAAATAGATAAAAACTGACATTTTCTAACCCAAAACGAGCCATGTTTAATTTGTCATTAGAGAGAGTTTTGCAACCCTCCAACTTGTAGCGAAGGTTGTCGGGGTTCAAAATGGGAAGAGGTCCTCTTCGGACAGGACATGTTTAATGCAGATCAAGAGATCTCAGATCTCAGATCAAAAAGTTCAAAGGCATAACATATTCAATTAATTTACTTCTTGTTTTTTTTTTTTAACCCAAAAAAGTTCAACAATTTCGACTGGACATTGGTCAGCGTGACAGGACCTGAAGAAGAAGAAGAAGAAGATGTCGAAGAGGAGGGCAGGCAAAACAACCCTTGAGAAGAAGGTCGCCTAAGTCGCTAAACTGGTTTTTATATTATCATTTTTTTGGTTGGCTTTGTTGATTTATGGGTTCGCAACCCTTTTGACACGACACCCTTCTTCATCTGCTTCTTCTTCTACTTGTTTGGTCCTTGCGATCCTTGCGATCCTGCGGCGTAAGTAGAGCAAGAGTAAGGCGACAGCAAAGGATCTTAAGAACACATACACTGAGCAAAAACTTGAAAGTGTGAAGAGCTCAAAGATATTAAAATAAGATTTTATTCTTATGTAATTTTAACTTTACTTTGTTGCAGAAGAAGCTAACGAAGGATTCAAGACCCATTTAAAATAATTTAATTTAATAACTGTAAAATAATCAATATTTAATTAACGAACTTATTGATTTTATTTAAAAAATAAAGTATTTGCTTATTAGGTTTTAATTGTCCAGGCTTTAATTTTGTTTTATTTCATAAATTGAAGAAGAAAATAATAATTAATAACTAAAAAATAATTAATAAATAACTTACGTGTTTATTAATTGCATATTTATTTTAAATTTTTTATTTATATTTCCTAATCGAAAAAATTATATATACGAAAAACATTCTTAATTTATAATTATATATATAATATATATAAATAATAATAAATTTAATAATATTTTAAATAAGATGTTTTAATGCTGCAATCAGCAAAGAAATATTATTTAGTAAACAAAAGTTTATTATATTTTATTATTTTGTTAACTTCCTAATCGAAAAAATATATATAGGAAAAAGTTCTTAATTTATAAAAATATATATAATAATAAATTAATAATTAATATAAATAATAATAAATTAGGTAATATTTTAAATAAGAAATACGGCAATTAACAAAGAAAAAACCTTCAGTAAACAAAAGTTTATTTTGATTATAAATTAAATAATTTTTTAGCGACATTCATTTGATTTAATTACAATCTGTCTAAAGGACAATTAGTTAATGTTTTAAGGGCGGGATATGTACAGGGAAATATTAAATTTATGGGTTTTATGTTTGAATAAAGAAGTTTTGCACACAAATAAAATCTGCTTAATAAAAATCTTTCCGATTTCTCTCAGTGTACTCAATTTCGCGCTACCCACAAAAGGATGCTGCGTGTTAAAATTGATTGTTGTCTTTGGTGGATCTGTGCGGGATTATCAGGCGACTAATTGCCCGATGGGCGAGATGGGCGTGGCAGCGGTCAAAGCCGCAGCTGTCGGCCTCATTTGGCTGGCCCAAATGCTTTTGGCCGCAATTGCAACACGAGGCCAAAGCGAACGAAACGAAACTAGTTTAGTTTAGTTGAGTTTGGCTTGGCTTGGAGCATCTTTGGTGTCTTTGAAGTCTTCATTCTTTCTCAGCACCTTTTGACCTGTTGTTTTTTTTTTTTAAAGTCCCTTGTTGTCATTTCTTTTAAGTGCCATAAAAAAAATGCTGTGTAGATGAAAGCTAGCCGTGTTGACCCCCCCAAAACAACAGCAACAACGAGCTGGCCAACAAACTGTTCGCCTTGGCCAACAGTTTCCGTTAAGTTGTCCAGCTTGTAGCGTGTCTCGTTTTTGGCCATAACTCACCAAAACAAAGCTAAAAAAAACTGCGACATTTAATAAAATAAAAAACAACAACAACAACAACGAAAAGTAACTAACTTAATTATGTGTCAACATTTTTTTTATCTCTGGCCATTTTCCACTTTTCAAACTTGCGCTCTGGGAACCTGGAAAGATTACATCTCCACAAATTTCTACAGCAGCTTGTTTTTTCTTTAAGTGTAACAAGTTCAGCTTTAAAGATGTGTCTTAATTAATGTCCGCGTTAATATTAAAGTTAATTAGATCTTTACAAAACTCTGAGCTGAGCAATCTCATCAAATAAGCAGTCAAAAATATCTTTAACTAACTACCAAAATATTTAACTCTTATTTATTTTAAAGTTTTAAATTCAAATTATAAATTATTATTATTTTTATTTCTTTATAAATTTATAAATTATTATTATTTAAATTAAAATCATTTTTAAAGCCTGCGTTAAAGCTACAATTTAAATCATAAAATATAGAAATTTTAATTTTTTTAAATTAATTTTTTGACTTATTTAAAATTTGTCTGAAGATAAATAAGTAATTTTTTATAAGGTAGTAAAGAGAAATCGAAATGGATAATAAATTTAGACTTACAGATTTTAAATCTAGAATTAATTCAATATAAAGTTAATAAAAAATGTTAAATGCAAAAAAAAAAAGATTATTTAATTAAAAATGCAAAAAATTATATGTGGAAATAATTGCAATTAATTGGTAAAAAAATGCGTTAATTAATTTGGTTGCTTTTGAGTGCCTGCACATGCAGTGATCACCGATCAGTTACTGATCACTCGCAGCTCACTTTGATCCAATTGCAGAGGAGTCTGTTCGACTAGTTGTTCAATTTTCGCTTCCTCTTCAAAGTTGCTGCAGTTTGCTGCAGTTGCTGCATGTTTAATTGCAACAACAGCAACAAGATTTAGCATTGCATTAACTCAAATCAAACATGCAACAAACAGACTGAAAGATGGACGGACTGAAAGATGGATGGATGGATGTGAAGTGACGGAGTTAAAGCCCAAAAAAAAAAAAAAATACAAACAAATAAAAAAATAAAAGAGCAGCCAAAAAAAAAAATAAAGTTGCGCCATTTTCAATTATGAAATTGTTGCTTTTTATTAGTAGCAATACCCTGTAAAAGTAAGGGTAAGCAAGCAAAGGGTAAGACTGCATTTATAAAGAAATTGAAGATAGGTTTTTCGAATGAATAAATATTAGTAAAAATAGTTAACTTTTTGCATAACACATTTTTAAACAGGGTATCAAAAGCTGCAAAAAATGCTTTGTTTAAATAAAACTTCTGCTCAATTTGGTTTACAGGGTATCTTTAATTCTATCAACTGGTTATTTTTTTGGACTCTGCAAAGAGCGCCCATGTGCAGTGATTGTGATTATATAAAGCGAAACGAGCGTTAATCATAAAACAAACGCAAACAGCAACAACAACAACAACAACAACAGCAACTAGCAAAAGCAGCAACAAAAGCTGCGATGCAATTTTTGTATCTACAAGATACAAAAGCTGGCGCAGCGCGTGCCGGCGCCAAGCGCGCCAAACGGCAGTTAAGAGGCGAAAAAAACCAAACACACACACATACACACACACACACACACACACAGCAATATTTGTTAGCTCATCGCCAAAAGGCAGCACAGTGGAGAAAAAGTTGATATAACCTTTCAAATATTATTAACAAAGTATTTGTAGGTAAGAGGTAAAAAGATATTTCACTCTACACCTCTCTCTTTCTCTAAATATGTCTATCTCTATGAGAAATTATAGTTAATCAATTTCATTAATTATTTGACAATTAAAAATCACAACAAATACTTTAAAGCAACTATTTCTTTTTTAAGCAGATATTTCACTCTTCAGCTCTCTCCCTCTTTCTTTAACTATATGTCCCTATCTCTCTTTAATATATATCGGTCTACATCTCACACGAATAATAGTCAGAAATTCAAATTAATCATTTTCATAAATCGCTCTTCATTTCACACAAATAAAAAGCAGAAATTAAAATTAATTTTTTGGCAATTAAAAAACAAACAAATAAAAATTTCCCTTATATACTTAAAAACCAACTATATTTTTTTTTGCCCCCAAATATGTGTGTTGGGCCCACTGTGCGACGGCGGCGGCTGTGAAGGCGGCAACAATGTGGCTAAGAGGGGGGCGGGCCAAACACGGCCTGTTGTTTTTATTAATTATAAGGCAGCTGCAGGGGCGGAAAGGACAGGCAAAGGGAAAGGGGAATGTGTGGGGGGGTCGAGTTTTAGGTGGAGGAGTAGGGGGAGGAGGGGCAGCTTCGTCGCTTCTCGCTTCTGTTGGTTGCGCATGCGCCACAAATTTGTTGCATTTACGCGAGATTTTTATTATGATTTCATTCGAGTTTTCATTTTCATTTTTCTGTAGTTTGTTTTTTTTCTTTTTTTTTAATTCCATTGCTTGGGAAATGCAGCAGCAACAACAAAGTTGCAGCAAAAGATTGCACACAAAAATTATGAGTGATCAGCAGTGATCAGCCACATATGAAAATATATTTTAGCTTTTTATAGACATTTTTTAAAAGCCACAATTTGCTTTAGTGAAAATTTTGAGAGAAAAAAAAAACACTAAAAACTTTTTTAATAAAAAAATAAAATATTTAAGGTAATTTTTAAGGCACACAAAAATTATGAGTGATCAGTTACATATGAAAATATATTTTATATATATATTTATATATATATTCTTTGGAATTTCTCGCTTTTTATAGACCATTTTTTAAAGCCACAATTCTGATTCCGAGAATATCAATGAAAAAATAAGCTTAAAAAATTCTTGAAACAAAATAAAGTTAAAGATATTTGAATTTTAAATATTAAAGATAATTAAATGCTAAATTAATTGATACATTTTCCTATTTAGTTTAGTTTTTATTAAATCATGAGACTGCAAAGATTTTTTAGAGTAATAAAAAAAACATTATTAAATTTAATTTCTACTTAACTTAATTATTTTATAATCTTTTATTTGCTTATTGAAACACAGCTTAAAAGATTGTTTGGATAGTCAAAGATATATAAAGATATAGGTGTTTAAGTATATAAAAGATACATTTGTATCTAAAGCTATTTTTCTTTATATCTTTTACAACTTTAACTTTTTTATAAATTTATAGAAATTGTTTAAGCTTTTGATTAAGTTAATGGGTTTAAAAAGATTGTTAAGGGAAATATGTGAATAGTTATTCAACTATCGAGGAGCTTACTTTTATTAATTTCTAATAGATACATTTTTATCTATACCATTTTCCATAGCACGACCTTGAGTCTTTTGTAAGGCGATCCTTTTCCCATTGCAAATAAAGCTGAGTTTTTGTTGTGCACAACAAAGATTTTAAAATTTTTGCTGCATTTGCATTTTTAACTAAATTTTTTTTTTGAGATTTTGGTTTCAGTTCTCAACTTACAACACACGACAACCAATTTGGATGGGGGATTGTCGGAAAGGGCCTTGAAGATGTGCTTTACAGGGTATAACATAAAGAAACTACAAAACGATATTTTAATATATATAAAAAGATTACTTATATAAATAAATTTAAGTGGTTTTCATTTGGGTTTCTCTTTTAAAGGGTATCTTAAGTCGTAACTTTGCCATTTGCCTTTTCTTTTTATGTTTTTTTATAGGGTATCTCTAGTCGTGCATTCTTTCGTGTGTTAAGTTAATTGCTCAGGATTCAGTTTTCGTAATCTGATGAGAGTTGAGTTCAGCTCAGAGCTGAGTTCGGTGGGAAGTTCTTCACCTGGGCGTCTTCACACGAGGCATAATTTACAGTTAGCTAACACTATCTCTATCCCATTCTTTGTCCCTGGTGGGTGGAGAGTATTTCCTGCACTCGAAATTAAAAATCGCCTGGCGTTCGACAACAACAATAACAACAACAACAACATCAATAAAAAGAACTTTATTGAAGAAGAGTTCTTTGGTCTTGTCTCCAATTGTTTTGGCCGCTTCGAATGTTTCGGCTTTTTTGTTACATACCCTCTAAAATATGCAAAGAGGGTGTATAGTTGATCTCAAGGCTATGGATAAATCTAAAGATTGGCTGAGCTTTAAGATTCTTTGTTCTTTTGTCAAAGACTTTTTCTTTCGCAAGCGTGGATTAAGTTTTATTTCTCTTGAATAATCGTCAACAGTTTTTTACTTACTGATTTATTGCTGTTTTTATATAGCTTCAAATGATTGATAAAATTCTCGTATTAGAAATAACATAAATTAAAAATAAAATGAAAAATTAAATTAAAACTTTCTTATTTTGTTTTTCATTCTCATTAAATGTATCTTTTTTATTTCTAAGTTTTTGTTAATATTGAATTTTTTACACTTGGACACGAAATGATCGATAAGTTTGTTTATATATAAAAAATGTATATTAAACAAAAAAATACAAATGGGATACAAATAAATAGCGTCTAAATATTTATAAAAAAAAAATAAAAATAAAAATAAACTGAGAATATATTTTGTAGAAAGTAGGAAAATTCTTTGGTTAAAGGGTATCTTTAAGTCTATCAATTGTCGTTTTTACTGAATGGTTTTTGTGTGCGCGCGACGAGTGTCACGTTCCCTACATAAATATCCATAAAAAGTAATGCTCACATCCGTCCGGATGAAATGCGTTGCGTGAGCTGCGCGATCTGCGCAGAGCAGTCAAAAGATTAAACAGAGAGCGACAGAGACAAATAGAGAGCGAGAGAGAGAGAGAGGGAGAGAGAGAGAGAGATATAGAGATTCTTCAACACTTTCGTTCTCAAAGGCAGAGCCATAAATACAAAAGTAATAACGATAAGATAACAGACCATAAAAATAATTCGGTTTTGCCTTATTCACACGATCTGAGCGAAATCAAATAAAGATACAAACACACACACACACACACACACTCACACCTGGGATGCCCCACGGCTCCAGCATGGATAGATAAATGTAATCGCGTAGACAGAGAAAACCTTCGACATAGTTTGAGGTCTTCGGTTTGAGTTTTGGGTTTGGGTTAAGGCAAACAAATTCGATTGACTTTCTGGCTCGCTGCTGCTGCTGCTGCTGCTGCTGATAACAGAGATAACAACATGCAGGTGTCCCGGCCCAGAGCCGAACTCAGTTGTTTCAATATTTGGTAAGCTTATCGAACACCCACACACACACACACACACTTATACACTCGTGCAAATGGGCCAAACTGTCAACAGACGATTCGAATCATAGATCAACATTTGTCCAGATCTCTTTCTCCCCCTTCCCTTGCCCTCCCTTCCTCCTGCTTCGCCCCGCTAAGCCTTTGACTACACACACACATTTTATGCAGATGTTCGAGGTTGCATTAAAGATAAAGAAAAATATGCGCCAGCTTGAAAAGATTTATAAATAATATTGAACAATAAATATATTTGTTGCTGTTGATAAACTAAATATGATTATAGATGTGCTTAATATTCATAGCATAAAATAATATATTTACATATATATTAATATATAATAAAAATAATATATAAAAAAAAATTTAATTTAATAATTTACAATAAAATTGCTAATTTTGTATCTGTGAGATACTTTTGTAATTTAATATAAGGTGGCATATAATTTTTAAGATACTTTTGTAACTGCGAGATCCATTTGCATGCATTTGTATCTTTAAGATAGTTATATATAACAAAAAAATAAAATATTTACATTTGTGAGAGACTTTTGTATCTTTAAGGCATTTTGTATTTTTAAGATACTTTCGTATCTTTAAGATACTTTTGTATCTTTTGTATATCTAAGATACTTTTGTATCTTTAAGGCACTTTTGTATCTTTAATTCACTTTTGAATCTTTAAGATACTTTTGTATCTTTGAGATACTTTTGTATCTTTGAGTTACTTTTGAAATGCTTTTAAAACCTGCTGCACTTTGCGCAAACTTTCTACAAATTGTTGCTAAAAGTTGCTTGTAGCAGCTTAAAAGATACTTTTGTATCTGAGATACTTTTAAGCTTAACTCAATGAATGCGCTTTGCAAGCACTTTACAAATGCTATCAAAGCTGCTGTTTGAATTAACTACGAAAACTCTTTTTATGGTTTACATTAGAAGATACATAGTTAAATAGAAATCGGCAGGCAAAAACAAAATAAGGTTAAGAATTCTTCTATCCAAATTGAAGGCTTGCTCTATAAATGCAGTTTTTGCTGTTAAGTTGGCCTGGCCTGCACTGCGCTTCAATGACGGTCAGCATTTGCGGTCGAGGTCCAGCCAAAGTCATATTCATAATTCATAACAGCGAATCTTGTTCCAGTAGCTCCGCTAATTAGTCGACTCGAAGGTTCTCATTAAACGCAGCGCGCAGAATTCGCAGGCGGCGCCTTGAACGCAATTCGAAGTTGGCAGTTGGCAGTTGGCAATTCGCATGCAATGCCAAATTGAAGTGGCGGCGACTTGAGCACATCCGCCCACACACATCCGCGCAGAGGCAGGCGCTCCAGCCGCCGTCGTCGAGCTGCCGAGGTGAATCACAGTCGACGCCTTGAGCCAGCCAAGCGATGGATCCGCCAATTGCAGTCCACGCTGCTTCTCAGCTCAAGGTTCGCCCCCTTTTCCGCCCCCCTGCGCCATATCCTAATGGCAATTATAATACCCTGTAGCGGGCATTTAAGTGGGCAGCAATGATAAAAAGTTAAAAGATTTATATCTTAAATAAATAAATAAATCTTAAGCATAAAGACAGCTAAAAAATAATTATAAAAATTAATTACATTTTAAAATAATAAATAATAATAATAAATAATAATAATATACAAATTTTAAGGAATTTATTTATGTAATATGAATTTGAAAATATAAATAAAATCATTAAAAATTTTAAATTCTATTTAAGTAAATATTTTATTTAATCTAAACTCAAATAATATAGTTTTAGATAAGCATGAATATGAGCTTAATTAAAGCAATTAAGGAGTATTAAAATGGAATTTGAATAAATTTTAAAAATATATACAAATTTTAGAGAATTTATTTACGTAACATAAATTTTAAAAATATACATATTAAATTCTATTTAAGTAAATATTTCATTAAATCTAAGCTTAAATAATAAAGCTTAAGATAAAGATTTATAATGAGCTTAATTAAAATGGAAGCTATTAAAAAGGAGTAACTGCTAGTTGAGCATGCCCGTTTGGGGCATTTCGTACAATCGCATTATTGATTTGATTTGGCGTTAATTGAATTAAAAAAATTCTAAGCGCAAAGAATCAATGTTGAAATTATTAGAGCGCTGATCGAGCAAAAGTAAAACGCAGTCATTGCTAATGCTGCGTACAAAACAAAAAAAAAAAACAAAAAAAAAGAGACACACAGCAATTAAACAATTATAAATGTTTATAAAAATATGTGTTAGCCAAGTCTGCGCTGTGCTGTTGAGGGGGCCAACAAACTCAGTTAACCTACAAGTGGCCAATGAGTCTTCAGCTGCGTCCGTTTAATTATGGAAATTGATCGCGGCAAAGAGCATTTCCTGTCCTCGCGTTCCAGTCTCTTCCCTCTCATTCCCTCAGCTTGTAGCTGCTGTCTCTGTCACACCTTCACACCAACTTCAACTCCACCCATATGGCATAAACTTTGTTAGTGTGCTTATCTTTTGTCTTCTCTGCTTCTGCTTCTTCTTCTACTTCGACTTTGTCGCCATTTGCTTTGTCTTTCACTTTGATAATTTCTCCGCACTTTGGCGGCAAGCCATTAACCATTAACCATTAACCATTAACCATTGCCCAGTGCCCATAGAGAATACTCGTAGTATTGTCTGGTTTCTGTGATTTTGCTCTTAGAATTTTAAATAGGCTCTTCGCAGATGCGACTCGACTCGACTCGACTCGATTCGACTTCCATTCGATTCGATTGGAGTCCCAAATTGGGCCTAGCCCTTTTGGCTTTATGCCTTTTGGGATGCATGGCATATAGCGAAGATCGTTTTAGAGATCTCTCTTTAACTTAGGCCAGTTGATCAAAATACAAAACTGATCGAGCTGAAAGCAGTTGAATTGAACTAAAATGATCTTTGCTTTTGATCATATGATCAGACAAATTCAAAAGATAACATACATACTATATAAAAATACTGATCATGTGAATAGAACAGCATTTTATTTGTTGCTGTCTAAATAAAAACGAGTTTAATTTTAGGTAAAAATCGCGTTCAGGAAATTAAAGATCACTTGATCACTTTAGCTTAGCTTAAGTTGTAAAGCACAATTATATGGTTCACAAAATTTGTTTATTATCCTAAGGATAGATTGCAAATAATAGTTAAGTTATAAAAATAAAAAATAAAATTATATGGCTAAAGATCATTTGAGATCAGTTAAGATTCTAATTAAAAATTTAGTATAATTTTAAATAAATTCGAATTTAATGATCATGCGAATGGAAAGACTTACTTAAATTCTATGCTTAATTATGTAAACACTCTACCTATCGATCAATCAATCAATCTTTATGAAAATTTATCTGCCTAGTTTTTAGTTTTTTAGTTTAGTGGAATATTATTATTTTGCTTAGGTAATTTATGTATTTTATTGTATATTTCTATAATAATTTATGTATATTTATGAAGATCAGTTAATTTCAGGTCTATTTATTAGATTAGTAAGGATCAGTCGAATTATTAAAAAATTTATAATAATAATAATAATATTTACATACTGATAATAATAATATTTACATACTTAAAATAATAATTATAATATATTCATACTGATCAGATCAATAAAAACCTTTCACATAACAAAAACCAAGATTATCCATTTTTAAAGCTTATTTGATTGATTTAAATTTAAGTATCTATGATTGATCTAAACTTAAGAATTTAAAGTTCAATTTTGGCTTTGTTTTTGGCGAAGCTTAAATTGAAGATAAACTGAAGATCAGTTTTATGCATAAGATCACCAAAAGTCTATCTAGTTACTATATAATTGTATTATTTTGTACTACTTACTACATAAAAGCTTTCTTAATAACAAACCTGAAGGCAATTAAATTGGAATATAACCGATCGCGATTATAGCTAAGAAGATCTATTAATTATATGTATTCAACATATTAAATTTAGCACAAATTTCGACTTCTGATAAATCAATTTAAATAATTTTTAGATTTCATTTAGATCAGATTTAAGATCACTAAAGATCAGTTTGGATTCTTCGACAATACAGTCTGAACTTGATCTATTTATCTATTTAACTCAAAAGATCTATTAAATATTCGGATTCAACCGATCAAATTTAGCACAAATTTCATTCACTGATAAATCAATTAACTATTTTCGATATAAAGAATAAAACTATAAAAGATGACTTAAGATCAGTTTGAATTCTTCGACCATAAATTCTTAACTTGGCCATTAAAGCTGACTGCATACTTGTGGCCAAGACGAAGGCAGAGATTGTTAAGAGCGAGGGTCGCTTTATAGCTTTTGGTACTTGGATCGTTAAATGCAACGGGCATATAGATATATATCTGATGGGGAGGAATCTTGCAAGATACTTAAAGCAAACGAAGTCTCAAACGTGTCAAACATAAAACGCAGCGAGAGAGAAGGAGAGAAAGAGAGAGAGAGAGAGAGGGGAGGGAAAGAGAGGGAGATAGAGCATCATTTGATCCTTTGCTGCAGTCGGCATACTAATTGAGATGGGGCTAGGCCAAGACAGAGTCTGTGCCATTAAATTGGTACTGGAGAGGACGACAGTTGATCATGCTTATGATCATGCTTCTGATCATCAACATGATGATCATGATCACCGTTTGTTTTGTTGTCTGTTTGTCGTTGCCATTTTTTGAGGTCGCTTATTTTTTTTTCTTAATGGGCTGCGACGACGAGTTGCTTTTTGCCTGAGCCGCATACTAATCGCAATTGTGCGGATGATCATGATCATGATCTCTCTCTGTCTCTCTCTGTCTCTCTCTTTCTTTGCGCATCCGATGCGTTAGGTTAGCCGGAGATGTTTTTAGCCGCCTACACTCGCCAAGCTGCGTGGATCGTGTTTTCTGTCTTTTGTCTCTCGTGGGAATCACTTAAAGATACAAAACAGCTACCAAAAAAAAAAAAAAAAATCAAATGAAAAAAACCAAAACAAATTTCGGTTGAAAACGTAATTTTATGTGGAAAACGTGAGGATGCCTCGACCTCTCACGCATTCTGTCTCTCTCCCTCTCCCCCTCTCTATCTCTATCTCCATCTCCCTCTCTCCGTTTGGGCTGTAACTTATTTATATGCCAGTTGGATCATCGATGGCCCTCGCAATGCGCACGCCAAACTGACATTCACCATTCGGATTCGGATTCGAATTCGAACTCGAATTCGGACTCCGCTTTAAGTTTCGGAGTTTCGGCATTGGCCATATGACATAATCAGCTGGCGCTGGTAGAGAGTGCTCGACTTGCAGATACTCTTCAAAAGTTAAGCTAAACTTTAGGTAAATACATTATCTTTTAGTAAATAAATTTAATATATTTATATATAGCTTTTAGAATAACAGGAATTGGAAAAGGTGTCTAGCACTAATAAGGATAATATAATTAAAGATTAGGGCATATTAGTTTCATTTTAGATATAGAAGATAGTTGATTTAATTAAAGATATTTAAAGATTGTAAACATTAAATCTTTATTTTTTTGGCATTTTGATTAAAAAAATTGGGTTTATTTTAAATAAATCATAATAAGAAAATTAGCCAACTTAAAACTAATACAATAAAAGAATAGTTTAGTGTTAATCATAAAAAGAACAAGGAATTTTAAACTTTAAACTAAAGCTAATAATAACCTTTTTATTTTCTTCTTAGTTTATTTTTAAAAAGTACTTAAACTTTCTTCTTAATGAATTATAATTTTGAATTAAGTTTTATAAGTTTTCACATAAGAGCCCGACAATAATCATTGGAAATTTGATTGATCTTTAGTATCTGAACTGATTTAATAAGCAACAAATATGCTTAATTATCAATCTTTTAAATCACACTTTAAAGAATTAAATTTTTTTTTTTTGACTAAGGCAGACTTTTTAGTTGAAGCTTATTTCTTAAGTTCAACTTAGAAAAAAAAAATCTTCTTTATGATTAAGCTTAAGTTGAAGTTAAAGTTTATATAAGACATTTATACAAATGTAAAGTAATAAGAAAAAATAAAATATAAATAAAATATATAATAAAAAATTATAAATTGTAATATATTTAACTTGTTTGGACTCACGGATACCTTTTTAATTTAAGTTTTGGTAAGACATAAATATATAAAAATTTAAAGTAATAATAAAAATAAAATATAATTAAAAATTATAAATTAAATATTATTATATATGTTTCTTTTTCGACTCACAGATATATTTTTTGTTTTATATACACTCTTCATTTGGGCACAGGGTATATATCAGATACTCGTTCCGAGACGCACTTGAACCTTGCGAGTACCGTTGCTGCTGCTGCAACAGCAACTGGCAGCTACTGCCAACAACAACAACAACAACAACAACTGCCAACAACAACAACAACAACATCCTGAAAGAGGTCAAGTGATTGCCCAATGCTGGCCAAGTCTTCGCCTTGTGTTTTCTCATTGTGTTTTCTCATCAGGTGCCGTTGCCGTTGTCGTTGAAATATGATACACATTGTGTATGCATGATTGTCGTATGATCGTCCCCCCCTCCACCTCCCCCTCCCCCTCCCCTTCCCCTTGCCCTTTTCCCTGTCGGATCGACCCCGTCTCATTTCCATGTCCATCCCAAAAGCCCATCCCGAGCTGAATCCCAGAGAGACGTGCTCGGTTTCATCGCGGCCCATCCTTGAGGAAGTCAGGTGCCTAATTGTTTCCGTTTATTGTCAACAGTTTCACAGTTCTTTTTTTTTACCTTCTTCTTCTTGCTGTTGTTGTTTTTTTTTTATTTTTTTTTATTATCGATTTGAGTGCGTTGCGCTTTGTGTGGTTAGTCGGCGACACCTGATCTCAACTGATAAGTCGGGATTCAAGTGATCGTTTCATCCCCCCTTCCTTTCCTTTTCCCCTTTCCCTTTCCATCATGTAACCTTTTGACTTGTAGTTAAGCCTGAGAATCTGCAAACATAGGGTTTCAGTAGTTCAAAAGTTGAATTAGACTGCCTTGAAATGAGACTGATTGACGGTTAGATACCCTGGGGACATCCTTAAAAAAAATGCAGTCATAAAAACCATCAATAAATAAAAAAAATTTTCTTTATGATTAAAATTGAGACTTTGACCCTTTAAGTGTTAATTCTAGTGAGAAAAGTTGGTTGGAAAGTGCGGCAAAAATATATATTAATCGATATTAATCGATTTTATACAAAATCAGAAACTCTTTGAGAGCATAAATTTGGTCTTAGTTTAATTGAAGAGAAGCTAAATTAGAAATACTTAAGTTCAAATATGTTAATCAGTTCCTATCGATCGATAGTTATCGATAAAAGCATAGCTTGAACTCTTAAAGGAAATACCCTGCTTTGACATTAGAGAGTATTTAAAACAATAACTTAATTATGTTTTGGAAATGTGACGAATTTCCAGAGAAATCGATTTCTTTAATTTGTGAATCGATAGAAATTGTTGTTGTTGCTGTTAAAGTTAAAGAATGTTTATTTGTGTGCTGACACTTAATATTCCGCTGGCTGAGTCATTCGAATTAATCCAACTAAGTGCTATGAAAATATCTTGGAAGCAATTGGAGCAAAACCGAGTGACAACCAAAAGGCGATAAAGCCCCAAACCCAAATCCAAATGGAGACAATCGACAATCGACAATCGTTGCATGCTAATTGGAAAATGGAAATGGAAAAACGAACTCCAATTGAAGTCAAGTAAACGTTGGGCGCTTTGTCTAATTAGCATAAAATTAACTTATAATCATTGTGTGCCAAATTGTCGAAACTCTCGGGAAACTCGAAACCCCCCTCAAAGTAAAAAAAAAAAAAGAAGCTCAAAACTGGAGCAAATGTTCGACGTAGACCGTGGGAAACGACGAGATTAATTTTATTTTAATTATTTTATCAAAAGCGTTTGCGGCTCTGACTCGGCTCGAAAAATACTCTTACCACAAACGGGGGCAACAACGAATTCCAACTTCGACTTGTCGGAGGAGAAAAAAGATTAAAACTGTTTCATAGGTGATTTAAAATAAGTTTTTAAATTAAGCTGAAAAAGATTAATTGAAATAGGAAAACTTGAATTTAAAAGAGTTTATAACTGTTTTAAAGGTGATTTAAAACTGTTTCATAGCTGGTTTGAAATATGTTTATGAATAAAGCTGAAGAGATTTTAAAGTGTAAGTGAAGTTGATCAAATAAAGATTTTAAAGGTGGTTTAAAAAGGTTTTAAAGGTGATCCAAAATAAGTCTGTAAATGAAGCTAAAAAGGTTTACAAAAAATGGAAGAAATAAGGAAATTGTGGCTTAAAACTGAATTAAAACTGATTTAAAATTGTTTCAGAGGAGGTTTAAAATAAATTAATAATTAAAGTAAGGGAGATAAATAAAGCTGATCAAATAAATGTTTTAAAGTGAGTCAAAAGAAGTTCAAAATTGAAGCAAACATGGATTAAAGCTGATTTAAAACTGTTTTAAAGGAGGTTTAAAATTGCCCTTATAAACCTTATAAAAGACAATCAAGTTGGAAAACAGAATATTATTTTTAAATATAATTTACTATTAAATTTTACACAACTTTAAACAAGAAATATTTAGCAAATAATAATAAAAATTTAATTTAAACACAATTATTTTATATTCGTCGTTGAGTTGAAGGTAGAAAGGGTATTTGCGGGTGCGACTTGTTGGGTTTGCCTTTTTGGCTTTCCATGTTTCTTGGCATTTTATTACATGAGTTATTTGCTCGGCGGCGTATTATCAACAGGGTTAGGTGGAAGGGGCGGGCAAAAGGAGGGGGAGGGGAAAGGGAGGAGGTCTCTTGGAGTGGGCCGAGTGTGCTCTGCTTCTTGTCACATAATGTGGCCCAGCAATTAAACGAAACGGCTTCGAATTAAGCCAAGTAGCTTTTGACGCTTTGCGCACTTTGCATACAAATTTGTTTGTTGTTTTTTCTGTTTCTGTTTTTTTTTTGCCTGACGAAATCGGGGGCGAAATCGAAAACGAGAGTGAAGCCAGAAGACAGACACGACAAAATATAAAATAAAACATAACGAAACCCTTTCTGGACCACCCAAACAAAAAAAAAAAATAGGGAAGCAGGCAATAAAAAAAAATGCGGTTTGTGTAACAAGTTCCCAATAATATTAAAAGACGAAAAAAAAAGGAAAAATAAGGTTGACCTTTGACATTCGTTCGTCATAAGTTGAGACTTGATTAGGCCATAAAAAAAAGAGAAATAAGAACAGGCGGCTCAAACAAAGCGGGCCCGAACGGGTGGCCCAAAAATGAAAGTCGGCTCTTTTTTTTCTTTTTTTTTCTTCGTGTTGTTGTTGGTCTTAAACGGAGTCTGAAAATTGCTCTCGTTATCGCATCTTGTGAGCAAATATTAAACAGCTTTTGTTGTTTGCCTTTTTGGCGGCCTTTTCATCTTTATCTCTCTATCTTCCCTCTCTCTCTCTCTCTCTCTCTGTCTCAGATGCTCCATATTCATAATAATGTTGGTTAAGTTGTTGTTGATCGTCATTATGGCCGGAACTTGTCACATGTCTTTTATGGCCTGTTGGTTCCTGTTTCACACAACAAAGATCAACTTGACTAGCGCTTAATTTGAAGATCAGTTTGCGTTTGTTCACTTTTAACACATTCCTTGGGCTACCCTATAAAAAAATCTTATTATACAAAGATCACTTTAGCACTAACTGATCAGTTGTCATATTCTATTTAAAGATCACTTGGCAACTGAAAATTAAATAAATGAAATAACAACTTCGGCCAAAAGTCACGTTCAGTTTGAAGATCAGCTTGCAAATCTTAAATGAAGATCATTTGGGCTTTGACAATATGAAGACCAGATTAACTGATCAAGCTCAATTTGACAACTCAAAGATCGCTTGTTAGGTTACAAAAATAAATAATATAAAATATAAATAAAATAAAATTAAAAAAAAAAAAATTTATTAAAGATCACTGAAAAGGTGTTAAAAATAAATATCAGACAATCAAAATAAATATTTTACAAGCTCAGTTCAACACTTTTGATATGAAGAGCAATTAAAAGGAGAAGCTTAAACAAATATCATTATAAGAATTTACATTTTGAAAATAATTTAATTTAAAACTATACGAAACTAATTCTCACCAATCTCATCCTAATAAAATTCTTACAATATTTGGACTAATTAATAATATTATTAAAGATTAAACTAATATTAAAATTAATAATTATATCTCCCCTTATATATTCCATTCTATAATAAATTATTAAAGAAGCAATTATTAAAACAAAACAAAATTAGACTTATAATATTAAAACTAATATATTAAATCTATTAATATTTATATCTCCTCTTATATATTATTTTCTATAATAAATTACTAAATTAAATTAAATAACTAAAATAAAAGATATAAATAATAATCTTATTTAATCAAATAAGAGAGAGAGAGAGAATTTGAAGAGAGTTGATTTAAAGATCAGAAAAAAACCGTTTTGGAATGTTTTCAATTGGTTTCTTAATTGATGATCATTTGGGACTTAATGAAGATCACTTTGGGGGTAGTGTGAAAATTGGATAGTAGTAAAGATTTTTTTTGGCAAAACCAAAGTTGGCCACTTTAAAGTGATCTTTATGATTATCGCGTGTCGCTGGCGATCAGTTGATCAGTTTCAAAACAACATCTACGATCAAAGCACTTAAGCTGACGCATTACGTGGCGTATTAATGGGGAACTTGGAACTTGGCTGGGTTCAATTTGGGTCAAAATCAGCATAAAAATCCGAATGTGATGGGCCGCTGATTTCAACGGATCGCCTCGGATCGGATCGGAACGGATCGGAATGGATCGAGTCGGATTTGACTTGGTACTGATTGCAATTGTAATGCGTTGAATATTGATGAGCGACGGAGACCCGAGACTAAGTATCAATATCTGTTTTGTTGTGACTAAAGTCTTCGAGTCGGGCCCAATGTCAAATCTGCATACATTTCGTAGTGCCTCAGTTATTGGACCCTACAAAACACACACAACAACAACAACAACAACAAAAGTGAAATGCTTGCGAACGATGTTTTTTCGATAACAAATTCAACACAAGATTCCATTTGTCTAGGCCTAAAGAAAGAAAGAGAGAAAAAGAAAGAGAGAGAGAAATAGAGAGTGCGATTTTAATAAGATTAGAGATGGTCTCGTGTCGATTGCGTGAGTGAATTAATCTATTAAATATTCAACTATATACTAAGTATATATATTTAGGAAATAGATTTATTTATTAATTAATTAATTTATTTTTTTATTTTTATTCTCTTCAACAGCAACAAAAGTAATTTCAATTTATTTGAATGCTTTGCCTAACTGATAGAAACAATTATTAATTTATTAAATATTAACTATCTGAATAAATTTATAATTATTTTTAATATTAATATTGGGCATAATCTGGTAACAGTTATAAAATGCAGAATGTAAGAAATGTGTAATTGTTTTAAATATGTCAATATAAATAATAATAAAAAATAATGTCAATATAAATATTAATAATACAAATAAAAGTTATCAACATTAAATCATTAATTTTTTAAAATTAGTTAAATTAAATTGTTGTCTTAAATGAAAAAATGTATTTTAAAATAATGCTGTTTATTATAAAAGATAGTTTATATATGTTATAGAAAAATTTAAAAATGTAGCTCATATAAAAATATGGCGCCAGCAGCCAAAGCTCGTTTAATTAAATTAAGTTTAGTATTTAATAAGGTATTATATAATATTTGAATCTAATGTGATAAAAAAAACTTATTTATTTATTAAGTTGAGCTTAGTATTTAATAAGGTTTTATATAATACCTAAATCTAATGTGATTAAAAAATAGTTTTCTTTTAATAAAATTAAGCTTAGTATTTAATAAGGTATTATACAGTAATTAAACATAAAATGATATAATATAAAAAAATTAGATTAAAAAAATAAAAGAGAATAATATAATTTAAATGTTTTTATTGTTCAAATATTTTTTAAAATATAATAATTAATTAATTTTAAACTTAAATAAAAACTGTTATATTTATAAGCAGCACTTTTTAGGGAAATTTGCGTAAAAATAGAAAATAGAAGAACTAGAAAAAGGATTTCCAATTTAAAAGGTTTTTCTTTGTTTTATAAGCTGTCAAAAATGTGTTAAATTAAGAAAATAAATATTTTTTTTGTGCTTGTCTTTTACGTCTTTCGCGTCCATCTCTAGGCACAGCTGAAGTCCCCTCCGATTTGAGCCCCCTCTTCCCCCGTTCGCTTTGATTGCCTTCGCGTGTTCGCCTTGGTTGCTGATCTATGCAAATTTCGAGGCGACACTTTGCCCTATTCAGATACGCAGCCAAGCCACGCCCCCTTTCCATTTCCCCTCTGCCCGCCCGCCCCCCGCTGTCTGCGGTCTGCTCCTGTAAAGTTGCTTGAACACTTAAAATATGTACAAAGAACAAAAAAAAAACAAGTATAAATAAAAAAACAAATAAAAACAAAAGAGAAGCAAAAATTGCCAATTGAATTTCCTGTTCTGTTTATCTGTTCTGGATGTAATTTAAGTTTTAGTTTTAGTTTTTTTTGAGTGCACATTTCCGGTTCGAAGAACAAAAATGTAAATTGCGTGTCGCGACCTTCGATAAAGATGTCAACCACAAGGAGAGCAGACCGTACCGGACACACTACCTGAGCGCATTAGGCGACTTCCGTTGAACCGATAAACCTGCGTAAATAATTATTTACAGTCTATCTAAATTGGCTGTTTTTGTTACATTATTATTATTATAATTATTGCTATATAGTATTCAGGTCGAGCAATTAGATAATGCGCATTTGCCAGAAGATTTGTTGTTGTTGTTGTTGTTGTTGTTAGTTTGCTGCGAGGCTGAGACATGGCTCAGCATTTTAATATAGAAAATTTTCTTATTATTTTTTAGGCCAACGGCCTACAACGGCCCCGAGGCCGAAGTCGAAGCCGTAGTCTCTGTTTGAGTCTCTGTTTGAGTCTCTGTCTCTGTCTCTGTCTCAGTTTTCATGCCAACATCCAATTCCAATTCCAATTTCAATTCCAAGCAAAGCCAAAAGCCAATCAGACAAAAGTTAAAGCAGCCATTGAACAGGCATCGACAATCCGACCATCGACCATCAGCCATCGACCATCGACAGTGCGTCCGCCTGTCGGTCCCACTGTCTATCCACCTCTCTGTCCACCTCGCTGTCCCCCTCACTGTCCCTCCCCCTCGTCGCAATCCATAGAAGGGCTGCATGAATATTGTTGGATCTTGACAGCGGCGACAATTTGGTCAAAAAGAAAGTCGTCGGCGTCGTCGTCGCTGCCTTAACACATACCACGCATTCCAAGAGCTGGCCAGCATAGGGTATGACAGACTTAAGCATAAAACGTAGCTAAAGATATAAAATCATGATATAAAATATATTTAAATATGATGATTAAAGTTAAGAAACAAAACTTATTAAAATTATTAGAAACAAAAAGAAGATAACAAAGATTTGTATTTTAAATATGTAAAAAAAATAGAATATATAATCAAAAGCAAAAGAATGAATATAAATATGAGATAACTATCAGATTTGTGTATAAAATATATATATATATAGTTTTAAGAAATATATAAAATTATTAGAAAACATTAGTAGATCAAAATTATCTTTAAGCTGATTAAAAATATATGTATAAATAATTGTGTGAAATGAGTGAAAAGTAAAAGATAGAAATCATAAAGAAATTAAAAAAAAATATACATACAAATTTAATTAAATACAAATAAATATATAAAAAATGTTTTTAAAATAAAGTATAAAATAACAAAGATTTGTAAAATATATAAAAATTATAAAAAATTATGTAAAATGTATAACAAGTTTTTTATAACTTGAAATCATAAAGAAGATAAAAAATATGTACTTATAAATTATATGAAAACATAAATAAATATATAAAAATATTTTAAACAGTAGATTAAATTTAGCTATAAGATAAATGAGCTACGTAAGATATGTGAAATATATAGCTCTAAAAATAACATTAATATTTATAAATATTATGATCCTAAAAAATGTCTAAGAATTAAGATAAACGAAGATTGAAAATTAAGTAAAAAAAAAATTAAATATAAAAATACATAAAATATATACAACTTATAAGATATTTTATGTGTTTAATAAGAAAACCAATTGGTAAACATGGCTATAAAATGTGAAAGCTAAATAAAAAGTTATAAGCAGAGGATATACCAAAAAATAAAAACAAAATATATATAAATATATAAAAAAAATATAGTCATAAAATATTAAACATAAGATCTTGATGAATTTTAATTTTTAATTTAATTTAGAAGCTTAGAAAAAAATAAATAAAATAAATAAATAAATAAATAAATATAAATGACAAAAGTCACAGATTTAAGATACTATAAATAACAATAAATACCTATTAAAGCATAAGTTACTGTTGATTAAATCTTTATATGTCATAGTCTCAAATCTTTATATAGTCTGGAAGATAAAAGAGGAAACTGGGAAAATTTTCCTAAGCTACTTTGGTATAAACCTACCCTACAAGCATAATTTAAACATTTCCCTTACTTCTAAGCTTAGAAAAAATGCAGTAAATTTCAATTCAATTTAACATTGTTACAGGGTATCTGACTGTCTAGTTGCCTAGTGTTACATTCGTAGCTTGTGCCTTTGCTTATTGCTTGGCTTTGGCTTTGGCCATCACTCACTGAAGATTGGCGGCGCAGCAGCAGCAACAACAACAACAACAACAACAAGCAGCAACAACAACAACAACAATAAGCAGCAGCCAACGAATCAACGAATCGACAGCAACATCGACAAAAGACAAACGACAAACGACAATTGATTGCAGTTGGGAGAAGGAGGGGCAGATCAAAGAGGAGAAGGAGGAGTGGCTGGGGGAGTAGTTGTAGGGGGGGGGGGGGGGGGGGAAAGTTTTTTTTTTGTCATGGCGTACGTTCGGCTGGAAAGAAAACACACATCATGAATCTTTAATGAAGAATCACCAAGCCGGGGCACGACCATAAACGTTGCCGCACATTTTCTTTTATTGAGCCGTAAGATTCGAATTGTTGTTGTTGTTGTTGTTGCTCTTTAACGAGCTGCTGTTGTTGCTGTTGTTGTTGTTGCTGTTGTTGCTGGTTTTTGGATGTGATTTCGTATTTGGCGCGGCGTTTGAAGACCGACGGCCAACAGCAGCCATCGTCCATCGGCCATCGTCCATAGACACAGTCGACCATTGCCCAAACCTCTCTTGCTCCCCTCGTACGCCCCCTCGTTTGGTTTCATGCCCATCGTGCACCCATCGCAATGTTAATGTATTTGGAAATCGTGCCCGAGGCGTCTCACAGCAGCGCATTGAGAAAACCAGAATGGAAAGCGCTTTACCCGAACATAAAGACAAGTGAATACGCTTACTGAAGCTGCTATCGATAAAAATCGATCTGAATTAAGACTTCTCTTTACTCCAACTTTTGTTGCTAGCAATCAGTATTAACAGAAACACAATTAAATAACATTAAAATAAGCTTACGTACTTTTACTTTCTATGCCTGTATATAAAATTCGATAATTTTGTTATCGATAAAAGCAGCTTAATTCTGCATTGGATTAGCATACAAAAGCTTTTAAAAAAAAAGCTTTAGCTAAGCTGAAATATGTTTATCCATACAATAAATGCCTGAAACTCATAGCTATCGTTATCGATCTTGGGTGTAATCGATGCCAATTGAAACCTAGTTGCATTTCAGCACTAAATGCCAAAACATGCAGATACATAACTTAAAAATACAATCGATATTTATAATAAAGTAGCTATCGTTATCGATTTTATTAGTAATCGATACCAAGTACATCCATTTATTTCTTCTTTGGTCAAAAATGCAAACTCATATATATAAATACAAAAACTCGTAGCTAGCGATATCGATCTTATTGGTAATCGGTAACTTAACTTTACTTAATCGATCTTGACTAAAACTAAATTCTTTATGGGTAAAACTTATTTCTAATGAATAATTTTAATAGATTTTGATGATATTTATTTGATGAAAATGAAATAATGATGCTTTTATCTAGAAAATATAAAAATATATACAAATAGAAGTGATCGATAAATACTGTTAAGATGAATTCTTTGTAGACAGAGCGTAAATGTTAAAAAATTGTAAATATTACAAATTTTGTTTCTTGATATTTAAATATTTGAACTCTCCACTTAGCTAACGAACTCAACTTTTGAAACAATCGATTTTGCTTGATCGCTGATCGCCACCTTTTTAAAGATGAACGAAGCGACAAAGTCGAGTTGCCTTTTTTTAAATATTTTTTTTTTTGGGGGGGGGGGGGGGAGGAGGAGGGCGCAACATCATAAAAGAAATTTATTGACAAACTATGCATTATTAAAAAAAATTATATGTACTTGCGGTGTGTGGCGCGTTTTGAGATTTGTTTTTAATAATAAATTCATTATGCGAGACGAAGGCGGAGAAATTAAGCATGCATAGATATGTATAAAGACATGGAGACATGGAGACATGGAGACATGAAGGTATCGAGGTCTTAAAAAGCTATGGGCTTAGTTATGGCGATGGTTATTGAATATGGAGACGGGGCTATGGTCAACGAACTGGTGGACCGTGAAAGTTGTCTGCACACGATTCTGACCCAAAAAACAAAAAAAAAAGACAGAGAGGAAAAAATGAGCGATTCAATGCGGTTTCATTATGATAATTGTAGAAATTAGCCGCTGATTGATGATTGATGATCGATGATTGATGGCTGCGAGCGCAGCCACGAGTTTATCTGCAACTAGCATTTTAACAGGAAAATATAAAGGTCTAAAGATTATATTGGTCTAAAGTTAAGAAAAACAAGCTATAGAATAAAACTTAGTTAGAAGAAGTTTTCTATGGGTTTCAAAAGACGAACTCTGTTTGATTTTATGGTTCACAATTTCTTATTCTTTAGATTTATTTATCTTCATTAAAGCTTCATCTTTTTCTACAGAAAGAAACATCTTAAGGAAGTTTCCTTTAGAATGGAAAAATTAACCTAAGAAAAACTTTATTTGATCTTTAGTATTTCTAGTATTAAAAATCAACTTAATTTGATTTTAAGGCTTACAAAAATCGTCAATATGTTTAGGCTTAAAAAAAATGCATTTGAACTTAAGATTTACTAATCAGTCTTAAAGTCTCATCTTCGTCTAAAGGTAGTATAATCTAAAGATAGCAAAGCTAGCCTTAGGATAAACTTTATTTCATGATTAGAATTTTTAGGATTAAAAATTAACTTCATTTATTTTAACATATAATTTTAAGCATATTTAAAAATTAACAATGCGATTTTTTTTAATGCATTTGTTTTGTATTCAACCATTTTATTTACTTTATTTTGAATAAATTCTAAATTTAAAATGTGTTAATCTATTTTTATTGTCCACTTAAATTTTTCCTTCCCGTAAATGAATAATTTTCCTGTAAATATTCCCCCCCCTTAAAAAATGCACTTATTGTGCTTCAGACAAATTGTAAATAAATAAAAGAATTAAAAAAAAATTCAATCTTTAGCTTCAGCTTTGGATTTCTCTTAATGAGCGAAAGTCAAAGAAATAATTTCAAAGTGTAAAAGTTGTTTTTGAGTAAGCTAAGTTTTTTTTTTTTGAGGGGGATGAAGGAAAGGGGAGGGGGGGGGGAAGGATTAAGAGGAGAGTCCAGCTTCAGCTGGTGTGACATGGGATATGGGCGTTGTAAAGCTTCCCTCGCCGGAAACCGGGCGCAAGAAGTCCAATCGAGCATTACAAGAAGACAACAACAACATTTCCGACTTCCGATGCGAGTTTCATGTTACGCGCTCGCATTGTGAAATGTGAGCAATGTCCAAGGATCAAATGGGGGAGGGAGGGAGATGAAGAGGGAGGAACCCTTCGGCAAGGAGTGCTCTGGTGGCCAGTTTTAAAAACTGCCGCCTTCCACTTGATTAAACACTTTTATCCAAGCTCCCCTTTGCCATTCGGCGAAATGTGTCAGGACTCGGCCAGGACGTAATTCGATGCCGCACAATGATCCGTTGACGCTTGATCTTAGCCCCGTTTTTCGTGTTGGCCAGGCCAACAGCCGCGCTCACCGCAATGACAGGTGCACCAACTAATGACGATGCCCCGCATCACGATCACGATCACGATCACGATCGCGTTGATGCTGTCTGCTGCTGCTGCTGTCTGCTGCTGTCTGCTGCACCTTGCTGCAACTGCAGCCACTTGGTTGAGGGTCCTGTTTGTGTGTGCGCTCGAGTGGAATGCACAACGTGTGTCCTGCGTCAATGAACCGCAGCGAGGACTAACCAGGAGCAGAAAGAGAGAGAGAAAGAGACAGAATGAAGACTAGCAAATACCCTAACTTAACTAAAAAATAACTTAGACTTATGGAGGAGTATGTAGAATCCATCCGCATGAACTTTCCTGGGAGAAATCCACTTAACAGCCTCAAATAGATAATAAACTAAGTTTAACATAAAAAAATGTAACGTAAATTAATGAAATCGATAATAATATAAGTTTACCCCACAAATAAAAATATTAAAAATAGATACTAAACTTAGTTTAACATTAAAAGAAATAAAATAGATAATTAACTAAGTTTATAGAAAAAATAATATAATTTAACATAAAAATAATAAATATTATAAGCTAAGTTTAACTTAAAATACTAAAAACCAAGATGTCAAATATAGCCTGAACAAATTTAATAATTGTCCTTAATCGACAGATTTTAAATAATATAATACATAATATTAAGAAAAATAATAAATAAATACAACACAACTATGCCACAACAATGTTAATTAACAGTCTTCATTTGCAGCGTGTTAACATAATGAAGGAATAACATTTATAAGCTTATTTACAGTGGCTGTTAAACAGGTCATTAGTCTACTGTTAGTTAACAGTCTTTATTTAAAGCATGTTAACATAATGAAGGAATAACATTTATAAGCTTATTTATATATAAGCAGTGACTGTTTAACATAACTAATGTTTACAGCTAGTTAACGGAAGGATTAACATATATTTTATAAATTTATTTTACATTAATTCAAGTATTTTAAATCGGAAAACAAAAAAAAAAAGGAATGCAAATTTATTCAGACATATTTTTTTTACATTTCTGCAATTTACATTCCAGACTTGCTTAAATGAGATCAGTGAGAATAAGTTTGGAAGACTGGAAGAGTTTTAAAAGTGGCAACTTTATATGCTCATGTATCAAACTGAATGTCACGATCAGAATACCCCATTGAAGAGTATGCAAAAAAAAAAAAAAGAAACAGAAACAGGTACAAAAGTGAAGCCAGTGGAAAAAGAAAAAAATAAGGAGGCTGCTTTTGTTGCTCATCCCTCGTTGTTTTTTTTTCCGTTTCAGTTGCAGCGTTCGTTCAACTGCTGTGCAGGACGCAGGACGCAGGACATGCCGGTCAGCTGGCCAGCCTATGTCCTTTGTCCGCTGTCGTCTCTTAGCTAGGCCAGGATCAACGTTCGCTGCCGCTCAGTTTGTTGAACTATAAAAACACACAATTCCCCCTCGCAATTATCATCGTGTTTTCATCCTGGCCAAGGACCAACGATTATGTACAGAAATAGCCTTTTAATGAGGCATATCTCGAGACTTGCATACTTCTAAATGCAAATGAAGGCTGCATTTTTTCGCAAGTTCGACTTGCCTTTTAATTGTCGTTCAAGATGTTTAACATTTTTTTTAGGTTTCTCAACTAACTTTATTTATTTGAATGCCTGAAAAACTTAAGCAAACAGTCAATCATTCAGATAGTCAGTCAATCATTGAGTTAGTCAATCATAAGTGTCTTTCAACAGTCAATCAGTCAATCAATAATTTAGTTAGTTAATTATAAATGCTGTCAAGCAGTCAATCTGTCAGTCAATCAATCACACAGCCAGTCAATCGCTGAGTTCGTCAGTCAGTCAGTATTTTACCAATCACTCAATCAATCATTTATTTATTTATATAAACAGTCAATCAGTTAATCATTAGGACCGTCAATTACTTCATCACTTAATAAATAGGTCAATCATTTAGTTCATCAATCAATTAGCTTATCATTCATTCAGTTATTCAATCAGTCAGGCAATCCATTAGTTAGTCAATCAATCTCCAAGCAGTCAATCAATAAGCTATTCAATCAGTCAATCATTCAGTTACATAAACAGTCAATCAGTCAATCAATCATTTAGTTAGATAATCATAAGCAGCCAATCAGTCAATCAGGTAATCATTAGGACAGTCAATCAATAAGCTATTCAATCAGTCAATCATTTAGTTATATAATGAGTTAATGCGTCAGTCAGTCAATCACTTAGTCTGGCAATCATTTAGTCAGCCATTCAATCAGTCATATAGCCCCTCAATCCTTTAGTTCTTCAATCAATTAGTCCATCATTCATTCCGCTATTCAATCAGCCAGTCAATCCTCTAGTTATCTAAGTTAGTTTTACTGAGTTAATGGGTCAATCACTCAATCACTTAAATCTTTGCTCAGTCAGTCTGTCTATCGTTCAGTCAATCAATCAACCGTCACAAAAAGTTTTCTCTATATATGACAGATACTTTTCAAAGCAAGCCGACCTTCTGTCTATTCAAAATAAAACTTAGCTGAGTTATCTTCCAAATGGGGTTTCTTTCCATTTCAAATGGAGCTTTGCGAGAGTTATCTCGGTTTAAATGGGTTTATTTTCTGACAAAACTGAATGAGCGGGAAAAAACCCGCAATGCCGAAAGAAACAGATGATAACTCATCTGAAAGCAAACAGAGGCGAGGCGAAACGCAAACTCACTTTGCTCATTTGGGTATTGATTACCTGGCCGGGACAACAAGGTGTGTTTTGACTGTCGTCAGTCGTCAGTCGTCAGTCGTCAATCGGCGCTGTGTCAACAGTTTAATCAGTTCAAATACAAAGCACACACACACAGAAACACGAGCGGATACAACTCGATACTCGAATATTTCGTCTGAGTAGCCGAATTGCGAGTTTCGGTTACATTTGAATACTGCAGCTGCGAAGAACTACACTGAGCGAAAATGGAGAGTCTGAAGTTAATACTAAACGTAACTGTGATTCTATAATTTGTTTATAAGTTGATGTTTATATATTAAATTATTTATTTATTTAGTACAATATAATTCAATTCTTTTCAAAAAAAAAAATATTATAATAAATAATTTTGTTTTGATAAACATGTTTTTATATATTAAATAATTAAATTCCGCTTCCAATAAAGTTTCTACACATACCCAAAAAAAAACTAAGCAAGTTTACCTTTATGATTCAAAACAAAATCTTGCTCTTAAGTTCAAATCTTGAAGCATCTATTTTAAATCAAACAAAACTTTGCTTTTGGTTCGTACCTTGTTTAAATATGGTTTGATTTATGTTTTGTTGTTGAATTAAAATATTTTATGTTGCTTTTAGTTTGGACCTTGTTTAATTATGGTTCGATTTATGATTGCAACCTTTCTAAATTAATCAATTCTTGCTTTTGGTTCGAACCTTGGTTACATATAATATATAATAATATATTTAAAAGTGCTTATATATTTGTCGTTTTCTATTTTAAATGCCAAAATAAATACTTTTGCGTTCAATCAATTTAATTTAATTAAATTAATTTAAAATATATGTTCGTCTACAATTTCTTGGCACTTATCAATTTTCGCTCAGTGTATTGACAGCAGCCACAAAGAGATTCTCTGGCACAGCCACAGCCACATCCACATTGAGCTCAGATAACTTCTCCCCAACTCCTTCTCCGAGTTCCCTTTTTCATTTTTTTTGTTACCCTTGGACAACATTTCCAACTTCCATTTCCAACTTCCTTTTCGGGGTTTGGTTTTCGGAATCGGAATCGGGAACTGTGGCCAGATCATGTTTGGGCTTAAACATATTGTCACATGCTGAGTAAATATTTTAGTTGGCTGATAAAAAAATGTATTTTAATAGAGTTACAAGTGACAGAGGCGAAGGGTGGACTGAGAGATACCCTTTAATAAGTTTGATTTCCATTTTCTAAGCTTATTAGCATATAAACTGAAGAGTGACAGACCAACAGCTACCCTATGCTAAGCTTGGGATTGCTTTCTTTAAGGTAATCAGTATACAAATATTAAGTCTTAAATTAATCAGATTCTTCTTCTTTTGGAGCAGAGAAAGTAGCTCAACAAAAACTAAAAGATGTTCTAAATTTATTTTTGAATTATATTTATGAAATCGATATTTATCGAAATCAAGAAAAAACAATTTAAGCTTACAAAAATAAGTAAAAATTTGAAAAAAGTTTAGCGAATAAATTAAAGAAGTTTTAATGCTGGAAGAAGCTTCGCAATAATTATATAAAAATTTGCTTAAGAAATCGAATTAGAAATCGATATTTATCGAAATAAACAAAAACAATTAAGCTGACAAAAAAAAGACAAACTTGAAATGCATTCAGGAAGAAGTTTGATATTTGAATTTGTTTACAGGGTATATAAAAGAAGGGGTGAATGGGAAAATGGGAAACGCGTCGAAGGTGGAAATGCAGGCGGACGGGTAAAAAGCGCACGCAGATGCATTTTTTAGAGCGCGTGTTTACCGCACATACACAAACACACACGCACACATACACCGACATGTGTGTAGATACAGATATAAAGATAATAAAAAAAGGAGAAGGAATAAAAAAAAATAGATTGTTGCCATGACTATTTGTGCGCACACAGGAAAAACACATGAATATTCAATCAGTTGGCGGCGAGGGTGGTTCGCGCCCTGCCACGCCCCTCGCCCCTCGCCCCTCGCCCCTTTTGTGGTAACGGGATGTGCGGCCCCCTCTTTGGGAAATAACGGCTTTTGAAATGGGGCGCAAAATTGAAGCGCAACACAAAAATTGAGACTAAACAAACGAAGGGAACAATAAATGAGGTAAATAAGAGTGAAGAGGAAGCAGGACAGAAAGGGGAAGGAAAAGAGACCAACGGATGTGAGAAAGAAAGAAAAAAAGAGTTGAAGAGAAAAGTGACTGGAGAAGCTAAAAGAGAAGCTGTTGGGAAGACAGATAGAAAAAGATGGAAAAGTTAACTCTCTAGAGAGAGAAGAAATGAAAGAAAGAGCAAAATTAAAGGGTATTTCCTGTATATATACTTATATGAATAAGTTAATAGAATTAAATTAATTCTGACTAAAGCATAAAAATTGTCTTAATAAATTTTATAGCTGTGTATTATAATCTCTATATATGAATTAAAATAAAGCCTTTAATTTATGTTGTAGAAAATTTAAAAAACTCGACTCTGTATAAAATTCTAATTTAAAAATATGAAATTAAAGAAAAAATTATTATTATTTATTTTATTTGATTTTTTCCATCATAGTATGTACCCTATACTTTTTTTTTAATAATATAACTATCTGCACTCAGCTTGCCTACGAAATTTAATTTACCAGTCGATTTCATCAGCACTCTGATCTTGATCCCCACCTTAGAGACAGAGAGACAGAGAAAGAGAGAGAGATAGAGAGAGAGAGAGAAACCTTGGGGCAATAACAAAAACAATAATAAAAACAAAGTCAAATCGTATCGAACAATAAGCAATAAGCCAAAGTCGAAGCACAAAGCACACACACAGGGTATTAAAATGTGTGTGAGTGTGTGTGTGTTTGTGTGTGTTTATGTAAGTAGGTAACATTATCAAGTCTAAATAGATAACGTGTAGAGCAAACGTCTCTCGCCGTCTGACGCGATACAATTTGATTCAATTTGATTCTTAAAGAAAAACCACACAGAAAAATAATATATAAAAAAAAAGGAAACAGAGTACGAATAAAAAGAATAGCAAATACCCTAAATTAAATACCTGAAAGTCAAATTTTTATATGAAAACAAAGTTTTGGGACTGATTTTAATTAAATTCAAATTTAATTCTAAATTAATTACATAAAAAAAAATAATAAAACTATATTTTTAACCCTTGAAAATGTCTAAAATGGTTAAAATAAGTAAATTTAAGCTTTACCGCAAAAGTAATTAAAGTAATTAAGAAAAATTTAAAAGTAATCAAAAGTATTTAAATGTAATCAAAGCTATTAAACGCTGGAATTATGATTTGTATTTACTATTTATAGTCTTAAAACCTATACTTGATAGTTTTTCCCAGCTAACGTTACACATCGCTTAACATAATTGAAATGCACTTTGTTTGGGTAAATGAAATAAAACTGATTATTGAACGAACGAAAAACCCAGCGACAACAGACGACAAATTCACCTGGTCGCGGTATCAGGCGACGCGGTGAACATCAGCGACGACGACGCCATCGTCGGCTTAAATCTCAAGAGCGCACACACGTCGTAACCCCCACCCTCAATTCTCCCCCAACTGTTCCCTCTCGCTCACTCTGCTTGCGCTGCGTTATCGCCTGGCAAAATCATCGATCATCTCAAATTCACGATCCATCATCATTAGCGATAAGTCTTTTGCTGGCCCCCAAAATACGCTTGAAGTTTCACAATTCGCCGCTGCCCCCGCCTTTGACCACGCCCCCTTTGGCGAGTGCAGATCTTGACGTGAATCGAGTTCCACCGAAAGATCTATTAGCGCACTTTGGAACCCTATTTCTACTGAGACCCCCTTTTGAAAATAACTGCGTGCACTTGAAGAAAATAAACTAAGGAAATTAAGTGTTTAAATTAAATTGAAAATGCGTTGAAATAAAGAATACTTTAATTTTTTTTTAGTTTATTAATAATTAACCAAGAGTCAAATCAAACACTCAAAGCGGAAAAGTTCTTGATTAAAATATACTTAAATACTTTATATGGTTGTAAATAAATATATCTGAATATATCATTATTGAAATAAATACCTTTAAACCAAATTTACATATTTTTGTTTATTATTTATTTATAATTGAAAATGAATATTTTATTTTAAATTTAAAATTAAAATAAATATATTTAAATACTTAATATGGTTGTAAGTAAATATATCTGAAGTATTTATAGGTGAAATAGAAACCTATTGAAATTAATACCTTTAAACCTAATTTTAATATTTTTTTATACCTCAATTGAGATAAATAAAAATAGAAAAGTTCTCAGAATAAATCAATTTAACCTTTTAATATTTATATATATATATTTCTAAAGCTTTTGAGTGTTTAAATTAAATGGAAAATGGGTTGAAAATAAGCAAATTAAATTTTATAGATTAAGTTTAAAGAAAATAATAAAAGTCAAGTCTCAAATGAAAAAGTTCTTGATATTTATTTATATTTAAATATTTTATATGTATTTAAATATATTTGAAGTATTTCTAGATAAAATAGAAATTTATTCAAAAGAATAACTTTAAATCTTATTTAAATTTTTTTTGTGCTTTAATTGAAAAAGATTGATAAAGTTCTAAGAATGAATCAATTCAAATTTCATTTAAATATTTAATATGTATATAATAATTCTTCCACAATTACTTATTATGTCAAGACCTTTCAGATGGACAACCTTCCAGATTCCGTTACGCCTAACGGTTAACGTAACGTTTCAGGGGTCTTCGATTGATGGAATTGTCGCCGGATTTTATTTCGCCTTGGGACTTTTTTATCTTTATTGTTGGGCCCCGATTGCCGCATTGCCTTAGTTTTTGTTTTTGTTTTTCTTTGGCTTGTTTGTTGTTTTTAAGAAGCGTAGAATCGAAATCGTGTCACGTGCCCGATTATATATAGCCAAGATATATATATACGTGAACGTTGTGCAAACAATTTCTAATGCACTCTGTCGCTTTTCCTCGCCCCACCCACCATCCGTGCCCCCCTCCCTCCGTCGAGTTTTGCCAATTTTACGACAGGCGCACACAATTTTCCCAACTTATTTATATGATTTTATGGGAAGCTACACTGCGGGAAAAACTAAGGCCTGAAAGTAGCTTTAATGACAGGCTAGTTTGCATTTGTCTCTATATATTTCTATATATAGTGACAAAATGCCTTTAAGGGGTATATTCTAGTCGTTCAAGTGAATTAAACAAACGTAAACAAACATAAACGTCTCAGAATACTCTAAAGCATATAAACAAATCATTGATCAGTCCAAATTGGGTTGATTACGACCTATCGATATTTCTGTTAATCGATCTTCTGCATATCGATCACTTAACAAGTCTTCCGCTTTAAAATGTGCACTCAAGTTTAGTATACAGAGCAAATTCAGTTTAATTGGTTCGATAAGTTATCGAACCACATCGATATATATCGATGTTAGGCTAATTCTTATTTATGCACTCCATATCAATATTTACCCACTTTCGGATGTAAATATGTTTAGTTGTACTTATCGATCTGTCTGTTTATCGATTGCTTAGTAATCTTGAAATGTTTCGATAACATATCGAACAATCGATTACAATTCAATAAATATTTATTATGAAAATTAATATATAAAATATACCAACGATAAATTTATATCTTTTGTATGGGTTTATTAAGCTCAGAAGGCCCCCATTTGGTTCAGTGTATTGCACGATTATCTTTGGTTGTAAGAGGCAGCTGCCATAAAGCGAACACGATCTATCGATCTATTGGCACCGCACCGAGATAACAGATAGTATATATATGTATATATATGTATATATAACGCTGGCCAAGATAGGCAATAGAAACTATTTGTAATTCACTTACAAACAAACAACACACACACACTAACACACACACACACAGCTCGTTGAGCCTGGCAAAGCCCGAAAACAAAGTTAAGACGAAGGCAGCTGAGTTAAAGCGACTGCTTAATACTCTATTAAGAAGGCAAAAAGAGATTTTAGAGAATTTTATTTTATTTTATTCAAAGTTAAATTCATGTTCCTGTCTATAAAAATAAAAGGAAAGCTGCTAAGAAATGTGAAGCTAATAAAGAAAAGTTTAATCAACAACTAGAAAACCCATATGCCCCATAGTTGAGGTAGTACAGTGTGCCCTCCCAATAAGTATCTCCTGCTATCTTATTTGTCTGGCGGCTTTTAGCCTCTAAAGACGCTGTAAACGATTTTTAAGCCCCCAACGGACTTCAAACTTGGCGCGTGATTTGAGCAAAAAAATAAAAACAAATTTCTATTTCAATTCCTGTTAAATCTGTTAGTTACTTTTTTTTTTGCTACAGTGATCACATTTTGGGGATCACACTGCCCCCGGGGCTGAGTCAGCAAACATGATTCATGGGGCTCTACGCACTTTAGTCTTATCACTGACAGAATTGGGAACCAATTTCTTTTAGCTACACGCTGAGAAAATGAAGGTCCAAATAAAGTATTTAATGAAAATTTTGTTAAAAAAGAAACTAATTTCTTATTCTTGAATAGGTTAAAGTCTTCTAATAAAATATATATCTATATACATATTTATATATTTACATATAAAATTCCTCAGTAAAAACTTTCTTTTAGCTTCATTGAAATGAATAAAAAAAATTATTTGAGTATTAAAAAAAGCGCACAAAAAACTTTTTTATATACTCGATTTAAGATTTTTTTGTTTAAAAAATCTTAAATAAATTGATTTGAGTCCCAGTTTAAACCAAAGTTTTGCCCTAAGAAAGTATTCAGTTAATTTACCGGGCTTCCTACAATAATATTCATCTGCTTTCGGTTCGAACCTTGGCTTATCAAATTTTTTCAATATTATGAATTTTTTTTATTATAGAAATTTTTTTATTTATATTTATAGAAATATGTTTAGATTTCTTTCTTATTTTTTCTTTATTTGCTATCGATTTCTTCTTTCTTTATAAAGTTTTAGAATTCGGAGAATTTCGAGTTCGAGCCACAAAGCATTATTTATACTTTTTAGCTTTAGATTATTTTTAATGTATTAATAAAAAGATTTTTATAAAATCCTATAATGAAAAGAAGTTTTGCTAAGTGCATAAATATATATAAATTCATATATATAAATAAAACTATATTTAATCGACTGGACAAAACTTGTTTAGCTTTAATTTTGTTTCGTCAATTGGCCAAATGACGTTGTCGATAAGTAAATGATGTGTGTGTGAATGTGTGTGTGTTTGAGTGTATGTGTATTTGTTTTGGCCACGTTGCTGTCCATGTTTTTGGGTCGTAAATTGTTTTCCAGTTAAACTCATTATGTAATTGTCCAAATGATAGCTCAACAAACTTACACACACACACAACGCACACACACACACGCACACACACATAGTAAAAACTTTTAGCTCATATGAGTGCAACATTTTTTCTTAGTATAAAAACCCCGTAAAATACTTTTCCCCGTCTTTGGCGGCGAATCAATAAAAAGCAGCTAACGCATAATTTATAGGCACAAACTCAGAAGACTGAAAGCCCATTTTCCATTTCCACATTTTCCCATTTTCCCCTTTGCCAGCGCAGCTTAAACAACTGTCCATCGTTTAATGTCAGACTTGATTATTGAATCTACACGGAGCGAAATTGATTTAAGTCGAAAGATATTAACAACATTTTTATATATTCATTTAAAATAAGAACTTTAATAATTAAGTATATAAAAAATAAAATTTGGTTTGCAAAAGATACAAAAAATTGTTTAAAAGTTCACTTACCCAAAGTGCATAAAAATAATTCGTTTAAATTTCTCACAAGATTGTAAACGTTATTTAATTATTTAAATTAAATATTCAGCTGAAATATTAAATATTAAAAAAAAAAATTTAGAAAAAAATATGTTTAATATAAAAGCAGAAATTAGATTAGCTTAAATAAATACTTAATGTATTTTAGACCTCGACTCGAACTCTTTTCTTTTGCAAAATTTATGAAAATAATATTCTAATAAAATAAAATTTAAGCAAATAAAAATATATTCAAAAGTACAATTGAAATCAATTTTAAAAAATTATTTTATACATACTTTATTTCATTTTATACAAATTTATTAAGCTTAAAGTAACTTAGAGTGCAGTTAAAAAAATTAAAAATAAAAACATTTTAAACTAATTTTTATCCCAGGTTCGAATTATTTTTTTTTGCTTTTTTTTCAAGGCAATTTGCTTAAGAGTGAAAAATTTGCGTACTAAATTTAATGCCCCGCCCGCCCAGTTTTCCGCAAACGCCTACCATTTTCACAGCCACAGTCTGACCAACTATAGAAGAGCAGCAAAACCGGGAGGAGGGGGAGGGGTGGATGGGGAGGATGGGAAGGGGGAGGTTGGTAGCAAAATGGGGATAACATCGTTTTGTCTGAGGGTTGCTCGCAGCGTGTTTGTTTGTGTGTGTGTGTGTGTGTGTGTGCGTGTGTGAATTGTGTATCTTCCAGATATACAGATACACAAATGTGTTGCCAGGCAACCAAAAAGTTAGAGAATTGTACATAACAAACCAAAACAGTTGCGCAGGGTTGGAAAACCCCCAACAAAAAGCAGTTAACCTCCTCCCCCACCCCCCACCCCCCTCCCACTCTTTAGCCCAATCCACCCATTTGCTGCGTGCGGGTGCGAATTGTTGTTGTTGTTGCTTTAGTTGCTGCCCGTTGTCATTGGCCAGCCCGCATGATTTCATCTGACAACAACAACTACAAAGACAAGAACAACAACAACAACAACCTGCTGCTGGATGCAGCAACAGCAACAACAACAACAACAACTTTGAATCGATAAAATGTATCTGCAGCTGCTTCAGCGTGGTTCGTTGACTGAAATGCGGGCGTGTGTGCGTTACATAAACAACAAAAACACACAAACACACACACACACACACACACATACAAGCCATATAGTACATACATACAGTAAATTCTGCATATGTGCATACCCATAAGAATCGCAACATAAGTTGTTTAGTATGTTCAAATATTTACACACTAACATAAAGTTAATTCCATTTAGACTAAGCATAATAAATTCCACAGTTGCACTTAGCGTGCGTTCACTGTACATATGTACATACATACAATGGGGGAAATGACTAATCGTACATTATGCTGTGTATCTGCTTGGCCAGAAAAATCAATGCGCAGAGCAAAGCCAAAGAGCAAAAACGAATCACAAAAACGCAAGTCACGCGGCGCATGCAGAGATGTACACACAAACGAACACAGAGACAATCGCATATATACATACATATGTATATAAATGGTCGGTCCTGCGCAGCAGCAGAAGCTGAGACAGAGATAGCAGCAGCCGAGAGGCTGCTGTGGTTGGCTCGCACACACACAAATGCAAATACAAATACACGCACGCACATGCAAAGAGAGCGAGAAACGTGCATTTGCTGCCGCCGCCCCGAGAACAAATCTCAACGGCCAAAAAGGAAGCACAAAAGCACAAAACGAAACGAGAAGGAAACATCATCAGCAGCACAAGCAGCAGCAGCACCAGCACCAGCAGCAGCGACGGCAGCGGCAGCGAAGAGCTGCTGGCGTCGCCGTCGCCCAATTGCCAGGCGGCAATTTATCAGCGTTCCTGCTGCGCAAGATGCGACGCGTTGCGACGTCGCAGCGCTGCCGCCGGCGCTCTCTTGAATGCGCTCGCTCTCGCATACGCTAGCGCTCTCTGTCTCTCTCTCATTTTAATGCCGTATCTATGTGGCTTATCTGTGTGCTGCGCTGCGTGTGAGTGTGTGTGTGTGTGTGTAACAGCGCTCTCGTCAACGTTGCGCTCTCTGCTGCTGCTATGCGCTTTGATTACACCTGAGTGCTGCTGCTGCTGCTGCTGTTTGGCTTTTCTTCGACAAAGTCGTTGAACGCGCCCGCGCTTCGTGTGTTCGACGGCAACGTCGCAGCCAGCGTCGCTGTCGCTGTCGCTTCTTCAATTGAATTGTAATGAGCGTGTGGCGGCTTTGTTGTTATTGTTGTTGGTTGCTGGTTTTTTTTTTGTTTTTGGAAAATTTGTTAAATTTTCGTCGCCAGCTTTACGGTTTTTTGCGTTTTGCGTTTTGTTGTCGCTGTTAATGCGTTTTACGTTGTTTTTTACTTCTTCACCTTTTATTTTTTTTATTTTTCTTGTTGTCATCATCTTTTGTTGTTGTTGTTGTTGTTTGTCGCTGCTTGTTTTACTCGTGTTTTAACCAATTTTTGTTTTGTTTTTGACTCTTTCCCTATCTTCAACTCTAATTTGTTTAAATTGTTTTTTAATTAACTATCAGTGACATTTTCTTTTTCATTGTTTTCGCACGAATTTCATTTCTCTCTCTCTCTCCCTCTCGCTCTTTCTTTTTTTGAGAAGAACGCTCCAAAGATTATGTTGTCTATTTTTTGTTTTTTGGGGGGGCTGCTTTTAATGAAGCTGCAGGGAAAGTTGATTATAGTGGGAAATTTGTTGACTACAAAAAGAGTCAAGTTAAAACTTACTAACAAAAAGTGTCGTGAAATTCTCCAAAGTAAATTTTGTGTTCGATTTCAAGACATAAAATACAATATGAAAGCCATTTTATTGCTGCAGCATTCTATCGATAGCTGATCGATAATTTAAACTTGTTATTGATAAAGATAGTTAAGACAATAATAAAGTTTTATATTATATTATTGATCATATTAGTTAAGATAACAGAATATTCAACACAACTTTCAATCGTTTATCGATAACAATTATGAATTGATCGATAACAAAAAACTTGCTGTTGGACTAGTTTAAAGATTTTATTTATGTTGTGCAATTAACTTACTGAGTATGTTCCTGAGTATGCTTTCACTTGGTCGATAGCAACAGTCTAATGTTATCGATAACATATAATCGATATAACATGTTTAAGTGTAAGTCTCTTCAAAATCGATGTGTTAATTGAGCTGAAAGTAAAGAAAGTGAAAACGAAATATTATTATTTTTATCGATTTGTGTGTTATCGATTGCAATAGTTTATGGAAGTAAGCATATCTGCAAGTAAATTCATATTGAACAGTTCCATATATTAAAAGTAAAATATTTTTAAGCCATATTATCGATCAATGCTATCGATAACAAGCTATATAGTAAAAAAAAAACTGAATAACAAGAGAATATTATATTTAAGAATATTTCAAGTTTCTATTTTGTATGTTTTACCTATGAATAAATAAATATAGAAAATTTACTTTTCATAGTATATTTCTTCTTTCAACATTGTGGGTATATCTTTAATATTTTTATAAACTTTTTATATGGAAAGTTTGTTTCCCTTTTGCACGTTATTTTAATCGATTCTTAATCTATTTTTTGCCTCAGCTATTTTCACCGTCCTTGACCCTCAACCGTTAACTAATTGCCGCCAAGCATTTTCCGACCAAGCACATTAATTATTTGCCATTTTTCAATTCGTAAAATTTCTCGTCTTTTTTTGGTCTATTTTTATAAAACATAAATAATTCAACATTTTTATTTTTTCATATTTATAAAGAGATAATTTAATAATAATAAAATTTTAGGCGTATTTCTTAGCCATGGCCTTTAGCTCGAAGGGATTCCTTATTTACAGGGTTATAGTATTATTATTCTATTTATTATTATTAGTGAATGTTATATTAGCTTATTTTTATAAAAATGTTTGTTAATGTATACTGAAAGTAACTTGCTTAGTTCAGGTTAATTTGCATGTTCTTATGAAATGTATTTAAATGATGACGAAATTATTTATTATTTATAATTATTAATTCAAAATATATTTTTGCATATTTGGGTTTGAGTCAAATGTATCTGTATCTGAAGGTATGCAGACATTATCTAAAAGCTTTTGCTGCGAGCAATGGCAGCTCACACACACACACAAACACAACACACACACACACACACTCATTTTGTGGTCAGCTTTTGTGGCCTCCTTTTGGCAGCTTATCATCCGCAAATGATTGAACGGCTGCTGTTGCTGCTTATTGTTGTTGTTGTTGTTGTTGTTGTTGCTGCTTATTGTTGTTGTTTGCTCCATTCCGTTCCGTTCCTTTGATGTGCGGCGCTTATCTAATCGACACTCATAACAACCAACAACAACAAGAGCAGAAAAAAAAACTCGACCAAGTCACAAGATTAGCGAAGCTGCAAAGGCAAAAATGTTGCAAGGGGGCGGTGGTAAAAGGGGGCGGGGCGGGTGGCTAGTTGAACAGTTGAAAAACAGAATTTCACCAGCTTTTATCTCTACATAAGTTAACTTTATGAAATAGACTGTAGAAGAGTTCGAATCCAGCAGTAAAAATTTCTTTTGACACACAAATTAAGCTGATATAATTAATAATAATAAAATAAATAATAATTAAGCAGAGGCAAGTAAGAATATTAAAATAAATACAACCTAAGGTAAACATAATGTTTTATAAAGGGTTCAAATCCCACAGCACTCAATTTTTGTATTATATAATTATAATAAAATTGTAGTTAAATTAAAAATAAAAACCATTTTTTTTCTTTCACAAGTTTCAATTGTTTTCCCAATTAAATTAGTCTATATTTAAGCTAAAGTTATAGAAAAATTCGATTCCGACTTTCTTAGAAAAACGTCCTTTAAATAAGAAAATATTTAATTAAATCAATAAGAAATATTGTTGTAAGTGAATCAATGTGAAAACTTGTTAATACGAGAACTTAACTTTAAATTCCAATTATTTTTTTGTTATACAAAATTCGAATTTTTCTATACAAAGGAACAAAACTAAAAAATTTTACCTTTTAAAACAATATAAGTTTTATAAATTTATTATAATAAATGTGAATAAATACTTTAAAAATGTATATAAATTAAATCTATAATTAATAACTTATTGTTTTAGTACTTAAGTTTAGAATGTAAAAATTCGTTAAATAAAGATTTATTAACTTTAATCTAAGAAATTTGTAGCTTAAACATTTGCTTATAAAATACAAATATTTTATATATATTTAACTATATTTATATATGATTAAAGTAAGAGAAATGTTCTTTATTTGTAGGCTTTTCTCTCAGTGTAGTGGATGACACATCGGTCGTGATAATTGTGGCATAAAACATTTTCTGCCAATCGCCAAATGATATTTTATATTGATTTCACATATTTATTTCCAGCTTCATGTGCCATATTTTTTTAGATGTGAACAAAAGGGAGAAAGAGAGAGGGAGCACGAGAGAAAGAGTGGGGGAGAGTCAAAGAGAGGAGAAGTTTGTTATGAACACAACTGTACTTTTTCAGCTGGACGAACATCTTGCGCAAGAGATTCAAACGGAAAGCAGATTGTGTGTGTGTGTGTGTGTTTCTGTGTGTGTGTGTAATCAATGAGACTGCTTTTGCTGATAAGCATAACCGTTAACTCTATCAAGGCGAACGTATTAGCATAAAGCTCTAATCTCACAGATTGGCCTGCTGTGTTCCAGTTTTAGCTGAATGCGTGTGTAGGTGTGTGTGTGTGTGTGTGTGAAGTACAGTGAACAAACACTTTGTTTTTTAATTCATTTTACTAATTTAATTTAATTTTATTTTATTATTATTTCATTTTTATTATTTTTTATTTATTTTTATTTTTTATTTATTTTTATTTAATACAATTTTTATTTTTACATTTATTTTATTTCTTTTATTTTATATATTTTTTTAAATTTATTTTTATTTATTTTATTTATTTTATTTTTATATTTATTTAATTTTTACATTCATTTTATTTTTTTTAATTTATTTTTATTTTTTTATATGATTTATTTTTTTTATTTTATAGTATTTGTATGCTGTCAGATTTTTACCAAATAATCCATCAAACAATTTGAATTTGATTAATAGAACCCTTCTATTTTGATTTTAAACTGAAATGTAATTTTTTTTAATTATCATTTTTTTTTATTATAATTTTTTAATTTTTTCTATTTTTTTTTTTAATCCATCAAACAATTTGAATTTGATTTAATGAACTTTATATATTATATATTTATGCTAAAAAAGCGGTCAGGTTGTTTGGAGTAAAAAAGGTTAAAAAGAATAATAAATTTTAATAAAAGCTGAAAATATTTGTCACATGAATTAAATAAAAATTCACTTGAATTGAAATTTTGCTGTATAGGAAATATTCTTTTTTTTATTTTATATATGCTATCCAGCTTTGATTTTAATTGAATTCCTAGCTGAAATAGTTTTTGTTTTTTTTTTACCCCCCTTCTGGAAACCCCCTTTGGACTTATCTGGCGAGCTGCAGTTGGACGAGGGTTACGTAAAAAATACAGTGAGCTGGTCAAAACAGGAAGACGTGTTCAAATTCAGTTTTCAACCATGTTTTGCAATTTAACAATTTCGTGACGCCATCCCCTTTGTGCCACGCCCCCCGCCTATCGCACACCCCCCCGCTTATTGGACAGAGGCATGCTGCACAGTCTGCAGTCGGGTTATCAGAGCACGAGCAACGCTATATAGTATATATGTATATATATACATATGTATATATGTATATAGGTAAGTTGGTAATCCCTTGGTCTGAGTGCCAATTGCGATAAGCGATCGATTGCCCATACCTATATATATATATATATATATGTATATATATAATATACAATCACCTGTGGGGAAACTCAAGTCAAGTCATAGAATGTAATCGGGGCCATTAAATGTATCTCATGACATTTGGCGAGCTCATTTTGGCTTACGACAACGAAACGTGCGCTACAAAAAAAACAAAAAAAAAAACTTCAGAAAATACTAATTGAATATTGAGTGTTGGCCACGCCCCCTGCGCCGCCCCTGTCTCCAATTGCGCTTGCAGGCTCGTAATTAGAACGCTCCACAATTCTCTCGCAATTCCCAATTTCAAAAACAATTCCAATTTGCTGAAGATGGCTGCCTTTGGGGACAAGCTCGCTGATCTGTCTGCGAGGCTGTCCACAGTCGTGACACGAACTTCACTTAAGGCATTATTATTTCATTTGTATAACAATAAATTTAAATGTTCTAAATTATATATAAATATAAATATAAGTTAAGCAGAAAGAATAATAATATAATAATGTTTCTTAGCTTCGTGTCGTGTCGTGACACGACTTACTTTTTAAAGCTAAGTAAATTAAATAGAGAAAGCTTTAAAGTTAGTATGTTAAAATATGAATAAAAATTAATATTACATTTAAAAATTTTTAAATTTAGTTTCGTGATTTTTTTCGTGTCGTGAGTTCGTGTTCGTCTCGTGTTTAAAATCAACTTGATAAGGAAACTTCAGATTTGTGATAATATATGTACATACAAAATAAATGTGCATACAAAATATGTTCAGTTTATATAAAAAAGCTAATGATTATGTTAAAGAATTATTTAGTTAAAATAAAAAAATTAAAATATAATTCTTTTAGTTTTAGCAAAATAAAAAAGAAAATAATTTAATTTCATGGGCAATAAAATTGGTATATATAAACGACAATAATCAATAAATAATTATACATTTTTGTCGAATAAAAATCTTCTTAAAATAATAATCTTTGTGTTTGAATTTAATTTAAATATATTTTCAATAATAATAATTATATAAAGAATATTTATTTACATATTTATTTATTTAGGTATTTATTTACAAATTAGTTTATATATTTATTTATATATTTATTTAAATATTTATTTATATATTCACTTATATATTTATAAATATTATATTTATATATTAACTTACATATTTATTTATAATTTATTACTCTATATAATTATTTATAATTTATTAATTTATATAATTATTTTAATTTTTATATATTCATTTATTTATAGTTTATTTATTTATATATATTTTTATTTATATATTTATTTACATATTTTTTTATATTTTTATTTATATTTTTATTTATATATTTATTTACATATTTATTTATTTATTTATATTTTTATTTATATATTTAATTATATTTTTATTTTTATATTTTTTATTTATATATTTATCTATATATTTATTTAAATTTTTATTTATATATTTATTCAAATATTTATTTATATATTTAAATCAAACATTAAATGGTTTAATTTTGTCTTGTCGTGATCTGAGTTTAGGTCGTGTTTGTGATCGTGCTCGTGCTCGTGCTCGTGCTTTTGTTCGTGCTCGTGTTCGATAAGCTCGTTGCGTCATCGCGTCGCGTCTTCTCGTCGCGTCTTCTCGCGATTTTGCCGGCACACGCTGCAAAAAGCCGTTACCCAATTTGCTGGCCCGCAATCTGCGTCTACGTGCCACACAAAGCTGCCACAGCTCGCGCTCGCTTTGACACGAAGAACATCTCAGCTCCCAATTTCCCACAATTCCCCAATTCTCCACATTAGAACGTTCCGTTCGCTCTACATAACACCTTTTTTTTAAATGGGTGTTTTTACTTCTTATGCAATGCTTTAGTGCGGACCACAAAGAAATAATACTCTAGTAAAAATGTTTCTCTATGTTTAAAAAATTGCATAACTCAAAAGATTTTCAGGTGAGTTGAAAGCTTATTTAATATTTTGACTCCTTATTTGTTAGCTTAATTTGTTCAAATTTAAATTAAATAAAGGTGAAGATATATTTCAAAATTTATAAAAAATAAATCTCGTATATATATTATGTGAAACTCCCTATAAATATGGCCACATTTCAAATATAAATCTTATATTAGCTATACGTCTTTATAGAATCTCAACTTTTTTAAAAGTGCTTAGATTAAAGATGTTTTATATATTGATTTTCTGCTTCTTTAATATATAAAAATATATAATATAATAATATATGAATTTTTATTTATGTAGATCTTCTTCTTCCTCCTCTATATAACTTTAGATTACAAATGTTATTTAAATTTTATTTATATTTATTTTCTTTAATATGAATACATTCTGAGGGCCCTTCAGACTTTTCATTTGCCGTTCACTTTCAGTTTTCCAGTAGGCATTTATTTTTTCTTTCGTTAACCTGTCGTTAGATCATTTGGCCTTTTTCTCTTTTTCTTTTTCATTTTCCTTTTGCCCAATTTCCATTAAGAAGCAATTAAGCTGCTGGCTGTGTGCATTAATTTCACGATCGCATGCCAAGTAGAAAAAAGATCTGAGCACGAGTCTTGCGTAGGGGAAATGTTGCAAGCAACACCTGCCACATTGCGGGGCAGCTGCAACTTGCCGCCGTTTGCTGCGCCCGTTGCTTGCAGCACCCAACCAGCCACCCACAATCAAGCGGTCAATGGAGCCACCCAGCAAAAAACCGCTAATCGATCAACTAGCAACTAGTTGAAAGAGCTCAAAAAAAAAAACTAAACTAAAAAAATGAAGCGACGTTTAACACAGTTTAACACGGTTCAGCAAATGCCACTTTCCAATGCCAAAGAAAGTTCACGAAGTAGCTGACTGAGAAGCGCCGAGAGAGGCGCAGAACAAACGAGACAAACTTAAAAAACTGCGCAGTTCAAGTGAGAAAAGAAAATCTTGTTTTAATATAAAATAATCTTTGATCCTATAATACATATAAAAAAATATATAATAAATAAAAAAAATATAATATATTATATAAAAAAAACTGAAGTGGAAACAAAACTTAAATGTTTAATATTTAGTTCCATTTAAAAGTAAAGTTAGTTCTTAAATAGTTCTTTGTGAGATCTTTAAGCCAACTTAAATAATCTTGTTAAAAAAATTTAAATAATATATTTCTATTAAAACAAGTTCTAGACTTAAAAATGTCACATTTTATTTATTTTTTAAGTAAAAGTTGATCCGCAATATTTGTAAGTTAGATTTTAGCCATGTTTTTAAGCTTATATATAAGCCAATAAAATATCTTAGCTTAAAATATGCAAAATATATAGTTAAGGAGTATAAAATAGTTAATACCAAGGTTCAAAACGAGGGCTGAGTTTATGATATAAGAAAAACATGTTGACTCAACATATCTCAGAAATGTGCAAATTATTTTAAATGAAACAAAAACAATTATTTATAAGTGTTTTCTAATAAATTATATTATAATATAATAATATGGTGAAAAGTTTATTTAAAGTAAAGAAAACTCATTTTGACGGAGTCTAAGCTAGAAAAATTACAACTAAAACAAAAATATGCTCTAAATTGATTAATAACTCCGACTTTAACCATGATAAATTATCTTGAAACAAAAACTTTTTCTTAGATGCGACCTTGACTGCAATTTTTGGGAACATTTTCAAAATTTTCTTGCTTATAGATACCTCTTAATATTATGCGCTGTACCTAAGAAGAGCTCTCTTCCCTAGTAAAAAGAAAAAACAATGGAGAGTCTGTCAAGAGTTAAGCGCAAAAAAAAAAAAAAGAACAAAGATAAACTAAAAGAAGAAGCACAAGCAGCAGCAGCAGAAGAAGAAGCACAAAACAGACTGGAGCAGACCTTGAAACAGTTCAAAAACGTAAACGGTTCAGTGATCATTGATGTAAAACAGAGTAAAAAAAAACAAAAAAAATACGTAGCCAGACTCTGAAAACAGAAATGGGAGAAACGACAGCCAAAAGCACAAAAAGCAGACAGGCCAAAGCGAGCAAGAGCGACGGAGAGGTAGAGAGGGGAGGGGGGAGGGGGAAGGAAAAGGGAGGAAGGAAGGGGGGGGGGGCGAAGAGGGGGGGGGGGGGGGGGGGGGGGGGGGGGGGGAGGAGAGCTGCACAACATCCGTCATCTTGTGCCGGAGGATGAGCATGGCATGTTATAGGGGTCTATGCGGGGCGAGAGAGCGAAAGAGAGATATGTATATGGCAGTGTGTTTGTGCTTTGTGTGCGTGTGCTTGTGTGCCTGTGTTTGTGTGTCTGGCGTGCGCGCTGATCTGCCTGACTGCGTCGCAGCCGCCCGCCAAGAGGTCGACTTTTGCTGTTGTTGCTGCTCTTGGTCAAAAATCGTTGAGCCGTTGAGAGACGCAGTCAACAGCAGCCCATTTCCCATTCCCCCCTCCCCACACTCCCTCTTTCCCTTTCCCTTTCCCTCTTTAACTTCTTTTAGTGTTGGTTAACGTCATTCAGCTGCGCAGCTTTGCTTAACTTGCATTGTGTTCGATTCTTTCAGTTCCGTTTTATTTTTTCTGTGCTCTCTCAACTCTCAACTGAACTTTTTTTTGCACTTCGCTTCGAGCGCTTCTTTTCGGGAGATGCGACAAGATCGAAGAAAAGCTTATGGAAGTATGAACTATTTAATACCCTTTAGTTGGGCTTACATTAATTAAATAAAGTTCTTTGGAGGAAAATATAGGAATTAATAATAATGTATGTTAATTACTATATTATATCCTTTATATATACATATATTACACAATTGATCGAAAAACAAAAAGAAAAGGAATGCAAATCTTATTAGATTTAACTGGTTTCTGCAGCTTACATTCCAGGCTTTCCATGCGTAAGGTTGGAGACTGGAAAGTTCTCCAAACACAGTTTGGAAAGTTGAACCAGTATACAAATACTTACATACATGTCTATATCTGAATCTTTAAGCACTTCCTTCTTGCCTTCATCCCTTTATTTGTCACAAACACTTGCCTGACTTTCAGCTACCCCGTTCTTTTAATCTTTACATTGTTTATAAGATATACATATACTTTTGTTAGTCAATGTTTTGGGCCTAGACTCGCGTTTTGGCTCTAGCTCTGGGTCGGGGTCTTGGTCTGGGTCTTTTGAGTGCCCCTGGCAATGCTGACGACGCCCCGTTGAAGTTGTCGTTGTTGTTGTTGTTGATGTTGTTGTTGTTGTTGTTGTTGGTGCCGGTAATGATCTTTAACCAAGCGTAACGTTTGCTTTCAGTGCGTCTACATCTGCGTCGTCATCACATCAACATCAACATCGCCATCACCGCCACTACCAACTTCGTGATCACGATCATGATCACGATCATGATCATGATCATCGTCTTGCAGCCAGACATTAACTTTGTAAATGGCGTCGCGTCCGCTGACTTCAAGCTTCCCAGATACCACAAAAAAAAAAAAAATAACAGATACAGATACAGATACAGATACAAATGCAGACAACTACAGACAACAGATTTGCCTTACGATTTGTTTGTATGCAACATTAATGATCGGAAAGGCTGCTGAGTCTGCTCAGACCTTGATTTTATTTCATGCGCCTCGTCCCCTGCACATACCCCGCGTGGTCAGCCCGGGGGTACAGACAAAATGGAGCATCCAACTGAGGAAATCATAAAATTGCGAACCAAAGCGAACTTAGCAATTTAAACACTCTGCGAGAGGGCTGCCAATAAAGTTGTGATCGAGTTTTTGTTCCGCTTTTCAACAAAAAGTTTTCGTCTCTTTTGTTTTTTTTTTTTTTTGGGCAATTTGTTCAAATTATCTGATAACCTTAGAACACTCAGCAGCTAGTTGCCAAACATTAAAAGAGTTTGTCTACAGATTGTACACTTAAAGAAAATGCCGATATGTTATTTATAAATATAACCAAAAAGAATTTTTAAAAGCAGCTTAAAAACTTTTTATATTTCCCATAATAATTATGTAAAAATATTTGTTTTACTTTTTAATTATTTGCTGTATTTTTAAAGCAATAAAAACGTGCTCATTCTATTTTTTTTAAGTGTATTAAACATCGCCAGACTTTGGTTAACTTTAAAAGATTGGTGCTTAAATCGCTGTCTGGAATTTTTCACAGAATTTCCGCGAGGCGCACACAATGGCAAATTAAGCGACCTGATACAGCTACAGATACAGATACATTTGAAAAGATACAGATGCGAAAATGTGGAAGAAGCAGCTGAGCAAAAATGCAAATGCAAAAGATGACCGCCAAGTTGTGGCCAAGGCTGATGGACGTCGAGTCGTGTGAAACAACAGCTCATCTGCATAGCTAAAAAGATACTTTTCAAAGCAGCTCCTCCTACCAAAAAATAAAAAAAAAATAAGCGAGAGAGACAGAAAGAGATAGCAATATGTTGCTGCTATAAATAGCTTGCCTTGATCTTTGCTCAGACTGCGTGTATCTCTTCAGACAATGCTCACTGTGTGTGTGTGTGTGTAAGTGTGTGTGTGTGTGTGTGTATCTTTTGTAGGCGTCGAAATCTCAGCAAAGAGCAACAACAACAACAACAACAATTGCTGCTGATCAACGCGATCAGCGCCCCAGCAACAAATACAAGTTGTCTATCTGTGTGTTGTGTGTGTGTGTGTGTGTTGTGTGTGTGTTGTGTGTGTGTTGTGCGCGCGTCTCGTTCACCCATAAGTGCTTCATTAATCTCTGTCAGCAATGCTGCTGCTTCGTCTCCCTGCTCAGCACCCAAGCGTTCATTTCGTTTCAAAAAGTATCTGTATCTGTAACTGTGAATGTATCTGTATCTTTGTCTGTGCCTCGGTCTGCGTCTGTGGTTAGCTTTGATTTTATATGCTGCTTCTGTTCGAAAGGGGGGGGGCGACTTCATCTTGTTGTCGCGTCTGCTTTATGTGGATTCCATCTTTCATCTTCGATGCGATTGGTTTGTTGAGATTTTGCTGGTTTCGCTTTGGCTTTAATTGCGATTGCGTTTGCCAATTAAGTTACGCACAGTTAGGCAGTCAAGCATTGAGGTTTAATTGTGACATTCCAATCTATTTGACAAGTATTCTTTAAGATAATAATGCATCTTTCGACTATAAAATGTATCTTTTTGAATATGTATCTATAAGACAGTATAATTGACAAATACATTAGAAGAAAATATCTTTGCAATTTGAACGATTCTTTGACACATAAGATTGTTTTTGCAAAAGTATCTTTAACAAAAATAAATGTATCTTTTAAAAATAGGGAAGAATTTATGAGACGTACATCAATTTTTGACATATTATTATATTATATTAATATTAAGAAGTATCTTTAAGATACAAATGTATCTTTAAATTCTGGTATCTTTATTCTTGAGATACAAAGCTATCCTTGACATAATGATGTATCTTTCGAAGTATTCATGAGACTCAAAACTAACTTTGACAAACAGCAGTAACTTTGTAATAAATAATTATCTCTGAGAAACAAAAGTATCTTGAAGTTAAAAAAGTAAAAAATAATTAAGCATTAAACGAAATCTTTGATATACAAAAATATTTTTTTTAAATAGAAGCATTTATGAGTTATACAAAAGTATCTTTGCAATAAAAAACTATCTGTGACTAGCAAAAGTATCTTTAAGATGCACATGAATCACTGAGAAAGAAAAGTATCTTTCACATTAAAAAGTATCTTTAAGAAATAAAGTTATTTATAACATACAAAAGCTATTTTTGAGATAAAAATAATCTTTTAAATAAATAAGTATCTTTGAAGTACAAAATTGCCTTTATATATACAAAACTAACATTCAGAAACAAAGTTTTCTTTGACTATGCTTCCTATAAAGAGATCAAACATCAAAGCTATCTTTGGGCTACAAAAGTATCTTTTGAATATAGGAGTAACTTTGAAGTACAAAATTGCCTTTAAATATAGAAGTAATACTGAGAATAAAATAAGTATTTGACAATGCTATACACAAAGTATCTTTTAAATACAGAATAAGATATAAGATAGAAAAAGACTTGTTAATTTTAAGTTAAACAAGTTTTTCGGGAGCATATAATAAGAATTTTTACAGCTCTGATGACTTGGTTAGAAAAAAAGCCGGGAAAACTGAGCTCAGGGTCAGCAAATGAAAGCAGCTGACTTTTGTTAAGAGAGTCTTCCTCTCTCTCTCTCTCTCTCTCTCTCTCTCTTTGTGGGTCTCTTGAGGAGTCGCAGACGTCGCTTCCCGTTACGTTCGAGTGAGCACCCAGCCAGTTTCGACCAAGTCCAAGACCAAGTCGAGGAGGGTTCGGGTTCGGGTTCGGGTTCGTTGTGCGTTTGCTTTTCGATCGCGTGCGGCTAAAATCAATAGCCAAAAAAAAGGAAAAATGCTAACTGAATGATGCTGGCCCAGGGCCAAAACAGCCGCACCCAGCCCTCGTGCCGGCGAGTGTGTGTGTGTCAATGACACACCTTGGCCAAACAGGAAGAAATAATCCTAACGAAGCTGAGCAGGACTTTTTAAAAGCATTGAAGTTAGCTCCCTTGTGAGAGCCATAAAAAAAAAAGAAAGAAAAAAAGAAAACCATACTCAGTCTCTGTCTGTATCTGTGTGTGTTTGTCTGTGTGTGTGTTTGTGTTTACACTGTCCAGCAAAGTTCAGCTAATGAGGCTCAACAACAGCAGCTCTGACAAGTCCCTGTTGAGAGCGTTGTGACCGCTGATTATCCGACTGCATGGACATGGACATGCTCATTAGTTGGAGTCCTTAGAGACACACACACACACGCACACACACACACCCATGATGTTACTTTTGGGCCATATGAGTAATGATGATTGTCGCTGCCCTTTGGCCAAAGGACAATTCAGTCCGAAAGGATTGTTTGTGACATGCAATTGCAGACAGTTCCTATCTCTCTAATCTATATATATATTTGTGTGTGTGTGTATGTGTGTGTGTGTGTGTGTGTGTACGCTTAGCAATGACTAAGAATGATTTACGCTGCATTCTCCATTTTGTGTGGTGATGTCAACCAAAACATGACCCCAAAAAATGCGCCACAAAATGCATTTAGAGCCCAGCCAACTTTAGTCCTGCCACATAAATCCATTACGTCCATCCCTTAGCCATATGCATATATATATAAATATTTTTTGTTTTGTTTTCTTTTCTTTTTTTTTTTTTTTTGTTTTGTGCTTTTGCCAACACTTGCAACCAAAATTTGCATAGCAATGCAGTCAAGTCAAGTCAAGGATCGCCTTTGACGTTGGGCAGGTTTCGACTCAACTCGAGGCTAAGTTCAGCCAAAAAGATTTGTGAGGCGTTTTATGGCAGTTGTTGGTTAAAAGAAACCCAAATGGTTTCATTTATTAGCTGTGTGGAGGGAGCCTAGATAGAGCGTAGAAAAAGGTCCTTAAGTTAGAGTGGAGAAATAAAAATGTTGGATTAGTTAAGATAAGGTTTTATTTATAGGATTTTGTTTTATAGAAAGAACTTTGTGGTAAAGAGATTTATCTAAAATAAATCCCAAGGATCGAACCTTCTACTAGGAATAGAAAAAGGTCCTTCAATTAAACTGGTGAGTTAAAAATGTTGGAATATTCAAGATAGGGTTTCAAGGAAAGCTTTTTTATGGATAGAGCTAAGAAAAGGCTAAGATGGACTAGTTGGAATAAGGTTCTTCGGTTAGACGGGAGAATAAGAAATAATAATAATGATGGAAGGGTTGCTTTATAGAGAGAACTTTGTGGAAAAGAGCTTCACCTAAAATAAATCGCAAGGAAAGAACCTTCTACTAGAGAGCACCTTGTTGGAAAAGGCGTATAAAAAACGACTTCAAAGAAAAGAACTTCGTTCGGAACGAACTCACTAACAAAAGATCTTCAGGGAATAACAAAGACTTGATAGGAAAGAACTTCTGAGTGTAAGAACTTCTAAAGGAATGAACGTTGTTGATAAAGAGTTTGTTAGAAAGATCTTTCTAAAAAAGACTTTGTACGAAATAAATTCTTAGTGTAAGAACTTTAAGAGAAATTAAAATCCCGAAAAAAAAATTACTATGAAGAAAACTTTCTGTGAAATAAATTAAAACTAAATTGTAGGAACTTTTAGAGAAAATAACATCCCAAGAAAAAAGTTTTTATTGAGCGAAGTTTCAATGAAATAAATTGATAAAAAAAATGTTGGTAAAATCATCGTTGAAGAAACCTTCCTAAGGAAGAATCTCCCAGGGATTTTCAGGGAGTGACCTTTGTTGGATAGAATAATATAGGGTAAGCAACTTCTTGAAAAAGACTTTGTAGAATAAAAACTGCTAAAGTTATGGAAGTCCTGGAGGAAGTACTCAATAAGGAATGAATTTTCTGGGACATGCAAAGGAGCAAGCTATTGGAAAGGCTTTCCACAAACGGAAAAGATTTATCTTATTTTATTTACTATTTATTATTATTAGCATTATTTTTTTTTATTTATATAAGGTTTCAGCTGAAAGAAACAAATTTAGATTAATATGAGAAAGGAAACCCCCTAAGATTAAAAATCCCTTGAATGGTTAGAAAGAAGTAAATAAGTTTGGAAGTAGAGGGAGTTTATTTAAGCTCTCGGAAATCGGCCTATCACAGGACGCAGTTGATCCGCTTTTAATCCTATGGCTGCCATCTTGACAGGAAGGGATGTACAAGTGCTGAGTGGGTGATTGGGGTGGTGATTGGGTATACCCTAAGGGTGTGTGTTGTGTGTGTGTTCCTATGCGACAATTTCCTGCTTGGCAAAAGTTATCCAACGCAGACAAACACACACACACACAAACAAGCACACACACACATGTGTGTGTAAATTGAGTTCCGAGTTTACAGCAGCGATAAATTCGAGCCAAATGTATCTGAGAACTGAGGCCGCTGCGCCCTCAACCTGCCACCTGCCACCTGCCAACGGGGCACCTGCCCCTTCTGAAAGGGTCCTGCTGCGGTTTTGGCGTGCGGCAAATGAAAAACAACAACAAAATTGTACTTGCTACATTTTTGATACCCTGTAAAGAGTTTAACGAAAAGTGTTTTAGGTTGTGGGAGAGAGTAGGAAGCAAGCTGGAAAGAGTTGAGGTTTAAATATACTCTAAATGAAGTTACATGAAGTTCCATTCTTCGGAGAAAGTTGGTAAAGAACTTTGCTTGACAGATCTTCCCAGGAAAAGAACTTTACGAGAAGAAAACTCTCTAGAAAGAGGACTTTTTTTAGGGTAGAAGAACTTCGCTTGAAGAGATCTTCGTGGGGAAAGAACTTCCTAAAGAAGATACTTTCAACAGAAAGCAGTTCTATAAAAGAAAACTTTTAAGACAAAAGACTTTTCTAGTAAGAACTTCCCAGGGAAAAAAGTGCCAAATAAAAAAACTTTCTCTTAAGAGAGATAGAAGGACTTTTTTTTAGGATAAAAGAACTGCGCTTGGAGAGAACTTTCCAGGGAAAGAACTTTCTTAACAAAAAAACTTTGTAGAAGAAAACTTCTTATGGAAAGATCTATCCAGAGAAAGATCTTCCCAAAAATAGAAAAGTATCTCTAACTAGTTTGTAGGAAAAGGAAGTACATAAAAACTTCCCAACTTTTGCAGAGTATCTAAATGATGCTTAAAAGAACTTAAATTATTTTTAACTAAGGGATAACCTCCCAACTTTTGCAGAGTATCTATCAGTCAGTCACTTACAACTTTCACTCGCTTTGGCTGCTTTTTGCATACGAAATGCGAGCTGTAAATTGTATCTGTGCGCTACTTAGATACACCAAATGGGGGTGGCAGGTCCCATTGAAACCCACCCCAAAAGCTTAAACTCCCTCTCCCTCCCTCTTCCTCTCCCTGTCTCTTTCACTCTTGCTGGTTTTTCAGTGGTTTCGTTCGTTTGCCCGCAATTGGTTGCCGCAGCAACGTTGATTTAATAGATTTTTCCGTTTTCAGCTCGAAATGTATTTCTTGCAGATACGCCGACAGACGACGTTGACGTTGACGAGGACGCCGACGCCGACGCTGACGCAGGGGCGGACAAGGATGTGGACGAGGACACGTGTACGTCAGGAACACTGAAAGAAACTGGAGAGAACTTTCCCAAACCAAGCGAGGGGAAGAGAATTGGGAAGAAAAACTTTTAAGAAAGTTTAAGAAGATTGTCAATTGTTCATGAAGTTACTTAAGATCGATAAATATCGATATAATGATATGTTAGGCAGTTTGTAAGGTTGATTTTCATGAAAAAAACAACTTTGAAAATGGCGAAATACTTATGTCAATCTTCCAAAAGTTATCTTTTTATGAATATCGATAAATATCGATAATAATATGAAAGAGAGTTTGTAAGGTTGATTTTAATGAAAACTTTAAAAATGGCAAATATTTATGTCAATCTTCGATTAGTTGCTTTTCTTCATGGATATCGATAAATGTCGATAGATATCGATATGAAGTTTTGAAAGAAAATTTGCAAAAATGCATTTTAATACAGTAAATACTAAATAGAAAGTGGAATAACCTTGTTAAGTTGCCATTTTCTTATATGTATCGACAAATATCGATTTGAAGAAGTGTTTTTTTGGGAATAACTCTGTAAATATTAGAAACAAAGCAGCCAAATATGGTGTGGAATTGAGGTTGGACTCTAGAGTATTTCTTAGTAAGATATACCCGCCTAGAGTGCTTTTACAAGCTTAAAAAAAATAAACTCCTTAGATTAAGTACTTAATTTGAGTCTTTTAGATGTAAGTTTAAATAAAACGTTTGTTTGAATAAACTTTAAATAAGTTAATTTAAATATTTCTTAGACTAAGCTTCTTTTTAGCTTGGGTTCTCCAGTTTTTTAGTTTAAGTTACTAACTACTAATTTTTTTGCAGTGTTGCTCCTTGCTGTGTTGGTCCTTGCTGCGCACTCGTTTAGGGTTGCGTCGCGGACAACCCCACGAGGTTCACCCCACAGGGTTCACCCCATGCGCCCTTCTCATCCATTGTTGTTGTTGTTTTTGTGTCTGCATCCGCCAGCGACCCCAAGCGATGACTTTGCCCTTTTTTGCGTGTCGCACAACTCGAGGGTTGTCCTCCCCCCTCCTCTTCCCTCCCTCTGCCCCTCCCCCTTTGCCACCCACCAGCTGTCATTTCTGTTTTTGCTGTGTTTTTGTAATTAATGCTTATTGCTTTTTGGCTTCTTTTTGCGAATTGTGTTTGTTTTTTATTTTTTAGGCGGCTGCCATTTTCCTGGCCGTGTTTTTTTTTTTTTGCTGGCTGGATTGGCCAAAATCTGAAATTCTGTTTTGACATTTGCAACCACTCGACGCATTTGTCGGGTTGAGGGTGTCTAATTTGGGGTTGCAAAATCAAAGCCCGCTTCTTTTTTTTTAACATCTTTCTGCATAGAAAATGGCGGCGAGCTTTCTTCTTTCCGGGGGTTTCCCGGGGATGAGAGCGGCCAAGTTTATCTATGAGCTGAGTTTAGCTTGTGTTTAATTTTCGTTTAAAATATTGGCTACTAATTTTTCCTAACAAATTTTAGCATATTTTAATATATAGTATATAAAAAATTGTTTTCCTTAATTTTTTATGAAATTGAATAATTAATTAAAGCTTGAATTTTATCTGAGATCTGTTAATGTTCTTTGGTTTAACTCCTTTAAGTATTGCTTTTAATTTTCTTCAAGCTGATATTGACAAATAAAATGGTTTCTATTATAAAAAGTTCCTTTTCAACAGTCTTCAATATAATTTCTATTAAAGTCAATACTAAAATAAAAATCAAGCTTCATCTAAAACATATTTTATATATTTATTTTATTATTATTACTTTCTACATTCAAACGATTTGAATTGAATTCAAATAAAAATTGATTGCTTTCTTTTCTTTTCCTTAGGGATTATTTTTTTAATAAATTCGGATTTTTCGCAGCTCATTTTTCTGGCTGATTTTGACAAAGTTTTCAAGGTTTAAATATACATATAGTATTTTATATTATTATTTTATTATCTATTTCATATCATTATTTAGTATAGATTTTTCTTTAGTTCACATATTTTTTATAGATTTATTTTAAAGATAGTTTTTAATTAAATAAATAAACAATTGATAAGTCTTGTATATACATATATGTATATGCATTAATGTAGACTAAATCTTATTTACTTCTCCTTTCTAACTTTAACTACAATTATTTTATTTATATTATTTATTTTTTACCATCTTTATCTTCCTTTCTCTTTCTTATCTTACTTTTATTTGTATGTTAAGTAAAACTTATTTACTTCCTTTTACTGACACTTCAGCTTGAATACTTTTTTCTTTCATTTTCTTCTTTCTAACTTTAACTACAATTATTTTATTTATATTATTTATTTTTTATCTTCTTTACCTTCCTTTTCTGTCTTTTTTTTTTTGCTGCCTTTAACTTCTGCTGGGACTTAATGCTCCAATCTATTCCTCCTTTGTCAGGAAGCTTCCTCTGGATTCTTTTATTCTCTGCCTCAGGCTAGAAGTTTTATATACGTGAATTTATTTGTACTTCCAATTCATATTTTTCTCTCTTTCCTGCAGTTTGCTTGGCTCACCTGAAACCCAATGCTCTCTAATATATTGCTGGGGCTTATCTGAAGCTCTCTAAATGATGATTTTCTTCCCCTCAGTATTGATGACTAACCCAACTTGGTTGGGGGAGTTGGGTTCACGATTTTCATCCACCTGCCCGCACGCAATGCAGCAAATCAATGCGCAGTTAACAAAAACAAAGCGAGAGTATTCGACTATGAGATACCCTATGAATTTTTCGAATGTGTCTTATTATTAACTAACATATAACTATATATTTCTGATTAAAATAGTTTGGTTATATTCAATTAACACTGAACGTAATTTACCATTAATCGATATGTATCGATTCAAAACAACCAAAATATACTTTTTTTAAAGGTTTTGAGAATATAGAGCTTATGTTACCATTTTATACTAGATAAGCTATTCTTCGTCAAACGATATCTACCATTAATCGATATTTATCGATGCTGGGCAAATAAAATTTACTTTTTTAAACGTTTTGACATTATATACAACATATGCTATCCTTTGTCCTATTAATGCAACGTACTATAAGTTAACAGCCCACACAATATATCGATAATTATCGGTTTCGCGCAGGAAAACAACACATATTACAGAGCTTTTGATATTGTAACGTTTGCATAAGCAGAGAAACTATCTTAAGAAGATCATACATTTTACATGTGATACTCGAAGTTCTTATAATGTCCGCAATATGTCGATATTTATCGATTTAGGCAAAGCGACAACGAAACTATAAACAAACTAACTGCCTATAAAAGATATTACAAACTAAATAAGCAATTATTATATTTAATTATTATTAAATTAGAAATTTGGCAATAAATCGTTAATCGATAGATAAATAGATTAAAATATGCTGATATATCTTTATATATGTATTTGTATACACAACACAAGCTCATCATAGCCTATCTGCCTAAGCAACTCACCCTAAGCTACAGGGTATACGCAACGCTTGCTGGCCAAAACGGAGTTGCCGCCGCCGGGGGAGAAGAGGGGGGGGGGGGGGGGGGGGGGGGGGGGGGGGGGGGGGGGGGGGGGGGGGGGGGGGGGGGGGGGGGGGAGGTAGGCGCCTGTCAGCCAGCATGTCATTCAAGGTTTGAGGCAACAAAAAAAAAAACGCAGCCCAAAAGAATTTCAGATTCATTTTTGCTTTGCTTCTTTTCTTTTTCTTTTTCTCTCTTTCTCATATTTTTTTCTCGTTGGGCCTTTTTTTTTTGTTTGTTCATTTCCGTTGCACACAAACAAACAGAGTTGGGGGGTGGCGAGACGCGCCATCATTTAACGTCGCCCTGCCACGCCCCCTGCCCCCCCCCCTCTCCCTCTCTCTATCTGTTTGTGGGTTGAAAACAGGTGAATTATTTCCCTCTGTGCGCATTTCTAATTGGATTTTCCCAAGTTCTAAGAAAAAATCTATGAATTCTTTTTTTTTTCCTTTCTGTATGTTTTTTTTTTTCGTGCCCGACCTTCTCGCCGTTCGGCTCGGGTTCTCTTTCGGCTGTCTCGGCTCAGCCAGAGCAACTACCCTTGGCAAAAAAAAAAAAAAAACCACCCCCAACAACACCAACAAAAACAACAACAACACCACCCCCACAGCAGGACTCGCACCACCCCACCCACC
>SCDZ01000462.1:0-56984 GCA_004143845.1 Drosophila lacertosa | reverse complement strand
ATAAGCAAACATTGTGTACGCATTTTGCAGCTGGTTAAAAAAAAAAAAAAAAAAGAACAGAAACAAAGCCAAAATCAAAATTAAAGCCGAAAAAATGACCAAAGCAATGTGAATAATACCAAAAAATGAAAGAAACGCCAAACAACAAGGTGCCAACAACAACAACAACAACAACGACAAAACCAACCAAAACAACACCAACAAAAACATTTAAATTAGATTCTGAATCGGTGCCCATTATAGATAGTATAACCGATAAATCAACAGCAACAGCTACAGCAACAGCTACAGCAACATCGCCATCCACGTCCTTTGTGATTAAATGTCTGTTGCGAACCGCGCGATTTATGTGGCAAGTGACAACGATACCCTCTAAAATTGGCGACACCATAGGCACCCTGTATCGCTATGCGCAGGACTCGGTTGACACATTTCTATGCGTAGCTGGGTGAGAAACTCCAAAAGGGCAAACAAAAAAAAAAAAACAAAAAAACAAACCAAACGAAACAATAACTAATTTATATGTAAACTTTATTTAGTTTTATTTTACTAACAATTTGTTTTGTTTGTTTCTCTCTTTGCAGAAAAGCTCGTCGCAAAGAACGCGATGGCGATCAAAGTTCAACAGATACCAAATTGTATTTGGAGGAGAGCGTCCTGGAACGCAAACTACCTGAAGCTGATCTCAAAGCCCTTGTCGATCTTCCAGCTGGCTTGGACTACAACGAATGGCTAGCCTCACATAGTAAGTGCCAAAATCTTAAAAATTACCAAAAATCTCTGTCTTTAAATATAAAGTTAACTTTGTTTAAATAAGACAGAGAGCTTCTTTAAAGTTTTCTTTCAAATTTCATGCAAATTAAAGAAAAAACAGCATTTAAAGGGTATTTTGTAGTCGCACACTTGAGCTGAAAGCTTCTCTTTGAAACAATTGCATTTATTTACTATAATAATAATGAGTTGTTTATAAACTCTAAATCCACATTTATAGGGTATTTTCAAGTCTAACTCTCTACTCCAGTTACTATTTGATTGTTGTTTGTTGTTTTGTTCACGTGATATTCGTGTTTTGATTTATTCGCATCGCTTTCGCATTCATCCATAAATTGTTATTACTTTTATTGTTGTCGCCACCGTGTGATTATAAATGCTCGGGAAAATTTGTGATTTAGGCCTCGTGACTGCCATTTAGACCAGGCCTATATGCCTAGGCCAATTGCGCTAACTTAGGAGCTAAGGGAAACTGCATTTCAAACAGCTGTAAATTGAGGTAGTTACCTATTTAAAAAAAAAAGCTGTAACTAACACTTAAGTGGGAAATTAAGTGGTAATTGCTTTAGTTAACTAACAAACACTTAAGTAAGCTTAACTTGTATTTAACAAAACAAACTTAAGCTTAATATATGTTGTTTTTCAAAATTGTGGCAGTTTTATGAACTTAATCTCTGAATATCCAGGGTATGCAGTAAGTCTATCAAATATTTCCACAAATAAATATTTAAACGAACTTTATATATTTTAAAGTATCTTTTTATGTTTTTGTAGAGCTTTTTTAATGTTTTCAATATAATTTCCTCTTCTGAGCTGAGTTTTCAATTAAATAGAAAAGCATATAAAATTAATTAAAAAATATAAAGTGCACTCTTTATTTATTTTTGAAACAGCTCCATTTGCTATTGCATAAAGCCAATTATTTGAATATAAACAAAACAATAAACTTAGCCACAAACATTGTTTCTAATTAGTTAGAAACAATTGTGTTTTTTTATATTGGTTCTAATAATAATAACTAAAACAACAAGCTAGCTTAATTAAATATATATTATGTAGAATATTTTCTCTGGAATAGCTTCTTAACCCTATATTAAATACTATGTTAAGCTACATTTTCCTTTATATCCTTTGGCATATCCCCCTAACTGTGTTCATTTGCTTAATTAGTCACCCAGTAGGAGGAACATCCTACTCATTTTAATTGGATAACTGTCGTTACATCATCCATGTGGATAATCATCCTCATTCACGTCCACGTTGTGATTATCATCTTTCGATTTCGTGTTGTGTTCTCGGGGCAATTTCTCGGATATTACATCATCAGGTCGTGTTAATCTGTTGAATGTTGAAAAATAATGATAGCTAAACAAAACCAAAATTAACGCAATGTTTGCCTTGCAGCCATCTAATAAAGAGTCTGTTTTTATTTTCATAATAATATAATTGGCAGTGTTTCAGCAAATTGTAAAAGCCACAAGTTCCTTTCCCCACTTTCCTCACTGCATATATTTATTGAATTTTCACAATAATCAAACTGCAAAATGCCAACAGCTGTGGCCGAGGTTGCAGCGAGGCAAGGTCGGCTGAGAGGGCGAGAGGAAAATGTATGCATCCTTCTACTCTATCCTCCCTATCCACTTCTCCAGGCCCAACCCTCGCACAAGCCATTAAAAATGATTTCATTGGGCGAGTTATATTTGCCTTGGGTTTGTTGTTCTTGTTGTTGTTGTTTTCCCCCCCAGCTGTCGCTCGCTTTTGTTCTACAGCGCATAATGCAATTTTGGCTGACGTAATACAATTACCCGAGGTTTCCCCCTCCCACATCTCCATTCCGTATGCTGATTCCCCTTTTTACATTATTATCTGACGCACACTTGCGCCAATATTGAGTTAGCATTGACCTTATAAAAAACGATAAACGCTGCGTGTCTCAGACGGATAACAATTTGACGAGCAGCTGTTTCAATGCCAAGTTTGACACAATTTTCCAACTTATCAAGAAGAACGAGATGAAGAAGAAGAAGAAGAAGACGAAGAGACGAGTTTGTATTCAATATAAATGCAAATAATGTGGAAAGAGCAAAGATTTGCAGCTAAAGTGCAGCTGAAATCAGTTGAAATGTTCTATAGATTGACGGGAAATTCCATTAATCTTTTCATTAAGGGAACACAAAGAAAACTTTCAATATAACTTTATATATAGATTTCGTGATGTTTTGCTGATGAGTTGTCTAAAAAACTTTGTTTAAATAGTCTGGAATTTACTATTAAATTTATACAAATATTTATATAAAAGATTTCATTTGATTCACCAAAGCTAAAAAATATTTTGTTTTTATAAAGATAGCATTAAAATAATTCAACAGGTTTTTCAAGGATTTTGAAACTATTTAAGCTTTGTCTTAAACAAAAACTGATCAACGGACTAATTGAGAGACTAATGTATTGAATGGTTAATAACTAATATTTTATATTATACAATGACAAAAATATCACCTATAAGTGAAATTCTCAAATTTGTCATATTTTATAAATCAAGCGCTTAAAAGTCTGGTTTAAATTATATTGCAAACAATTTAAAGGCTAAATGAAACAATTTATCACTGCCTAATAAAAGATAACTTTTTAAGATTATTAAAAAAGGAAGTAATAAAAGGAAACAAGTTTAAACTTAGCTTGTTTATTATGTCGAAAGCTGGATATAAAATGTATTTAGAAAAGTAAAATAAACTTTTCAAATAGAAGCAAAGTAATATAAAGGCGGGCGTTTAATGTCATTATTTTAACTATAATTATATAAGAGAAAAAACCTTTACTTATTTTCTTATTTTCGCATTCGTTTTTACAGCCCTGGCTCTCTTCGAGCACGTGAATTTGGTCTATGGAACTATTAGTGAATTTTGTACACAATCCGGTTGCGCAGACATGACAGGCCCGGGCAACAGGTAAGTCCTCAAATGAGAGAATACATATATGGAATTTGTTTTAACTTGTCTCTCTTAATTGGTTACAGAACGTACTTATGGTTCGACGAGAAGGGCAAAAAGACGCGGGTCGCGGCGCCGCAGTACATCGACTATGTGATGACCTTTACACAGAAGACGGTCAGCGACGAGTCGATATTTCCAACCAAATACGCCAACGAGTTTCCCGGCTCGTTCGAGTCGATCGCCCGGAAGATTTTACGCTTGCAATTTCATGTGATAGCGCATCTGTATGCGGCGCATTTCAGAGAAATCGCGCTGCTCGGCTTGCACACCCATTTAAACTTGACGTTCATGCACCTCACGGCGCTCCATCGCCGCTTCAATCTGATTGACGAGAAGGAGACAGACGTGCTGCGCGACTTGGAGGTGGCGCTCCGTCTGACGGACGACAACAGCGTCTGCGGCCAGGATTCGCAGACCGATTCGGGCTCCGCCTCTGCAGCATCCGCATCTGTGTCTAACTGCGAACAGCAACAGCAACAGCAGCAGCAGCAGCAGCAGCAACAGCAGCAATCGCAATCGCAGCAGCCGCACAACAGCAGCAGCAACAGCAACTCGTCCGCCGAGGCGCTGCACGTCAATTCACAAAGCACCTGCAGCGGCACGCCGGCGTCGTCCTCTCTGATCGATGGCGACGCTGCGGCGCCGCCCATCTGCACCCAGCCGGAGGCGGGCGCGGCCGGGAAGCCGCCTGGCAGCGGCGGCCTGCTGGGCGGCATTTTGGGCGACTTGACCAGCGGCGAGTTTGGTGATACAACGCGCTACTGCACTTCGGCGGTGCCGGCACATGCGGCAGCAGCTGCAGCGGCAGCGGAGGCGTCGTCGAATGGGGCAACCAATGGCGCTGGCGCACTACATTTAAATTTTAGCAACAATAACAGCAACAACCACAATTTGAATAGCTTGAACCATCATCACCATCATCATCCCCATCATCATCATCACCATCATCCGCACACTCATCTGCATCACCTGCATCAGCATCATGCAGCCGCAGCCGCCGCAGCAGCGACGTCGGCAGCGCCGTCAACGCAACACAGCGGCCTCATACAGTGCAATGCGGCGGGCGCAGCGTCTGCGGGGGCGGCCGGCGGCAACAATACAGCGGCAACCACATAGTGCGACAGCAGCAGCAGCAGCAGCAGCAGCAGCAACAACAACAACAACAAATACAACAAAAACAACAACAACAAACAAACAAAAGAAAAAACATTAGAAATACTAGAATTACGCAAAAATGTTATTTAATGTTATTACTTCTATGATCCTAAAGTTGAAAATATTGTAAAAATAATAAAAAAAAAAGAAACAAAACAAAACAAAAGAAATTGTAAAACACAATTATCGATAAACGATAGTCGACAGTTGCGTAGTTCCATAGAGCACACACACACACACATACACACACAGAAAAAAAGAGAGCGAGCTGCAAGCTCAGACTTAAAGAGAGAGGTGGAATGAGATAGAGAGAGAGAGAGAGAGAGAGAGAGAAGCTTTACAAGCCAAGTCCCCGCTCCTTCTGCTCCATCGCTGTGGCCCAGGATCACAAATGACAGTAAAAAATAAAAATAAAAGTAAAAATAAAAATAATAAACAAAAGGCAAAGCCTCTAAGGCAACAATAAGCACTTTAGTTCATAAACGAACACAACAACAAGTTGATAAAAAAAATAACTATAGTAATAAAGAAACAAAAACAAAACGACATTTTAAGCAAACAAAACAAAAGAAAACAAAACAAAAATGAAATCACACGCGAGTTAATTGACGCACGGTCACACTGGTAGCTTTAAAAGAAAAACAACAATAACTCCCCCAACTGGAAAGTCATTCAACTATTATAATTATTTAACTATATATATATATATATATGTATGTACACATTATATATATTTAAACAGTTTGCGTACGAAGTCGAAAAGTATTAATTGCAATGCAGTTTTCCTAGTTTCTTAGTTTTGACTGCGTAAAACACGAAAATATACCTCAATAATAATATTTAAATGTGCATCACTTTTTAGTTTCCTATTTTTTTTTTTGTTTTTTCTAGAACAATTTTGTTTGTTTAATGTATTTAAATAAAATTTATAATTGTTAAAAATAGAGATTGTAAAGCTATTTATAAACTGTTAAAAAGATTTTTTCCTTTTAAAAACAAAGAACACTATTATGCCTGTATTTTCTATACGTTTAGTTAAATATATAAAAGCTCTTAAATAAAAACAAAATTTTTTTTTAATCATTTATTAATAACAAGTTATGCACATTTAAATAATTTGTAGTATATACTTTTTTAAGCTTCTATTTTGTCTTTCCTATTTCAAACAAACACAAAAAAAAAACACACACTTTCAAAAACTTCGCCAAGCTTTAGCTTTATAAACAATATTCCGCAATATTTCCTAAACGGCTAACTAATGAGCACTTGAACTTATAGAGAAATACTCTATTTCTATGGTATAAACTAATTCTAATCGTCGCAAAACTTGAACTTGAACACCACACTCTTAACTTAACTGGATACTGAATTTTGTATGCACAAAATATTTCACGAGCTGCACCAGTTTTTAAGAATAACGAAAAAAAACATAAATACAATTAAAAAAAAATTTTTTTTTGGAATTGCAAAATGAAAAATGTGCAAGAAAACGACTTGAATTACCAAAAGGCAATGAAGCTGATTTACTTTAAACTACAAAAACTAAACGAAATTCACATAATTAAATAATGTTCAGTGTATATTAGATTGTTGTATGTGTGATTGTGTGTGTGTGTGTGTGTATGGGAGTGTTTGTGTGTGTGTGTGTGATATTTGATTTATCTGCATTAGATGGAGCATCTTCTCTAGGCGTAGTTGAAGCCACAAATTCGCAGCTCACAGATCAGTCCAAGCTTTAGCTAAACCAAACCTATTCAATAGCATTTTAGATCCGTTGATAAACAAAAATGAAAGAAAAAAGAAACCAAAAACAAAACCTAATTATGAAAATTCGTTTAAAAGTATGGAATAGAATTGCTGGTGAAATTAGGAAATGCTATGGGAAATGACAACAAACACAGCTGCAATCAAGCGAAGCGAAACATTTTATGATAAAAGACAAAACAAAAACAAGCAAAAAAAAAACATATAAAATATAAAAACAAACAAAAAAACAAATACAAAATATAAAATGCAAAACTGATAATAAAATAAACTGTTATGTTCAATTAAAACGAGTAGTGTGTATTATTATAAAAACTTTAAGAAGTCAATCGTAGACTGGGAATGTTTTAAGTGAAATCTCTTTAGCTTATTTTTATCCTCAATTTAAATCTCCAAGTTTAAAGGAATTGTTATAATTTTTTTTTAATAAACATTTATTATATTTTTGTTTCTAATTATTTGCCCACAGTTGTGTTTACGTGTAATCGCTTGTTTTGTTATGTTTTCAATCACTTAAACTCGCAAATCTCCATTAATTGGGAAGTGCTGGAATATTTATTTGTACAAGCACACATATGCAAAATAAATGAGTAAGTATGCGTGTATGTCGTCCAGTTCCACTTCCAGTGCCAATGTGAGTCGTAAGCAATGACGAATTTTAAATACTCTAGCTGTCATAGTGAATAACAGACTGCCTTAACAGCTAACTGTTACTTAAAAACGACTGTTGAAAGAAGGTAATTGCATGCTTAGCAGCAATGTTAAGCCACCAAATGTTATTAACAGCTTTACTTTAAAAGCAGTCTAACAGAAGCTCAGCAAGGGTATATAAAAGTAGGCGTAGGCTGCGATCTTTTAGTTGGTGGACGGATGTGCTCGCGTTCGTCTCGCTCGGTTCAGTCGAACGCTGCACTCGAAGCGAGGCGGTGTTGAATTAAGTTAAAGATCGGGAATTGTGATAAGAACAGCGCAATGGAGCAAAGCGGGCTGCTGCGCATTGTGCTTTATATGGGGCTGCTCGGTGGCATTTGTGCCACAGGGCACCGCACCAGGTACGAGCCAAACTGGGCAAGCCTGGACCAGAGACCGCTGCCCAAGTGGTACGACGATGCCAAAGTGGGCATCTTTCTGCACTACGGCGTCTACTCCGTGCCCAGTTTCGGCTCCGAGTGGTTCTGGACCAATTGGATAAGTGAGTTGCTGATCTAGTTAAATATGTATATAGTTGGTTTATTTCTGTATTGCCTTGCAGATCTTCGCAATCCCGACTATATACGCTTCATGCAGCGGAATTACAAGCCCGACTTCACCTATCAACAGTTTGCGGATCAGTTCACGGCGGAGCTTTTCAATGCCACACAGTGGGCCCTGCTCTTTAAAGACAGTGGTGCCAGGTGGGAATACCAAAATATACATATACACATTCTGCAGTTATGTTAATGTTTATATTCTTATCTCTCTCTCCCTCTCTCTCCCTCTCTAGATACGTCGTGCTGACCAGCAAACATCACGATGGTTACACGCTGTGGCCCTCGAAGTACAGCTTCGGCTGGAACTCAGTGGATGTGGGACCCAAACGGGATATAATCAGTAATTACTCTGATTCTAACTCTATATATTTATGACTGATAACTGTTCTTTTCATAGAGGAGCTGGCGGCTGCAGTGCGCAGCGTGTCGGATCTGAAATTCGGGCTTTATTACTCTCTCTTCGAGTGGTTCAATCGGCTGTGGATCGACGACAAGCTGCATCTGCTGCTGCAGCAGCACTACGTAGATCAGAAGGTGCGTCCCGAGCAATTGGAGCTGGTGGAGCAGTATCTGCCGGAGATCATTTGGTCCGATGGCGACTGGGAGGCGCCGGCCAAGTACTGGCGCTCCGAGGAGTTCATCGCGTGGCTGTACAACGACAGTCCCGTTAGGGACACGGTGGTGACCAACGATCGCTGGGGCTTCGGCACCGCCTGCCTGCACGGCGACTTCCACAACTGCGCGGATCGCTTCAATCCGGGCGTGCTGCAGACGCACAAATGGGAGAACGCCTTCACCCTGGACCGCACCAGCTGGGGACAGCGCTTCGACGTCACCCTGGCGGATTTCATGAGCTCCAAAGATGTCATTAGAGGTAAGTATTCAACAAATATCTAATGCTCTTCTTTTGTTAAAGGTGCTTCCATTCCAGAAATTGTTACCACCGTCAGCTGCAATGGCAACGTGCTGATCAACGTGGGTCCCACCAAATACGGCACCATCCTGCCCATCTTCGAGGAGCGCCTGCGCGACATGGGCCGCTGGCTGAAGATCAACGGGCAGGGCATCTACGGCAGCGCTCCCTGGCTCTACCAGAACGACACGCAGACGCCTCATGTGTGGTACACCCGCGGCGCGGACACGAACAGTGCCCGTACCGTTATCTATGCGTTCGTCCTGGAGTATCCCTACGAGACGAACGAGCTGGACATCCATCCGCTGGGCGAGGACGTCAGTGTTTTTGGCAATGTGTTGCTCGCCGGTCTGGACCTGGGCATGGACTCAGATGTCCTGACCAAGGAAACCACGCAGATCGTGATGCTGGGCATGGAGGATACAAAGATCGAGGTAAGAATTTATCTCTCATTGTATCTTCACCCTTTCTCTCACTTCTTTCCATTCACAGTGGACATCGAATCACAATAAACTCCATATTGTCTTTCCGCCCAAACATCACATTGATGGGCGTGGCTTGGATTATGCCTGGACTTTTAAAATCACTGTAGTTTAAAGCAAGAAAGTCTCATATAAATACCGATTGCAAATTTTATGGGATTTGAAGCACAAATCAAACAATTTTTAAGTTAAACAGTTAAAAAGGCTTGACAAAAGATACCCTTTATACACAAATATATATATTCATGTATATTATATATACGCTTACATAAATATATCTTTATTTCCTTTATATAAATACATATTTTTTAATTGAACATCATTTTAAATTATTAAAAAATGCATTTTCCTTTTAGAATTTCTGTATTTAAATTTAAAGTTAATTTCGTTCTCATTCAAATTTAAAATACATAAAAATCAGCTGGCAGTGTTTGCTATGCTGCAGTTTTTATTTGGTATTTTTACAAACTAGCGCTGTTGGTCACACTGTTCATCGCCTTAGTCGATATATCGGCTCAACGCACATCTCTAGTCTGATTGGCACAACAAACGCGAAAAGTTGCAATTCTGGCGCTGGTTTTTCCGTGCACTTCCCAGCAAGTAAATGCCTTAAATATATTACGAAAATTGTGTGAAATTGTTTATTGAGCTTGGCTGCGGCATATGCGTAACAAAAAATGATACAATCACGCTGTAAACAGTGAAATAATTAAAGTTAAAAATTGAACGCTGAACAAGTGCAGGGGCAGCTAAAATACCAATACAAAATTTGCTGAGAGAGCAGTGCGCATGCCAATGAGTGAGAGCGTAGTGTTTGTGCGTCTGTGTGTTTATGTGTGGGGGCGTGTAAAACGCTCTTATCAATAATGCGGCAATTGTTTTTGTTGTGGCCGTGTCTGCTGCAGCAATTGTCCAGCTGCAGTTGTTGTTCAACAAAAATCTGTTGGGGGTTTCTGCAATCGTAACTGTAACTGTGTGCATTAATTTCGCCATAAAAATAGCCAGAGCGATGGCACGCGAAGGCCACCTGTCGTATGCACTGCCTGCGCCCAAATGAACTGTGCTTATTTATTCAGGCGTGAATTTCGAGGCGCACAATGTGGCACACATTTGTTGTGTGTTGCGGCCAATTAGCGTTGGCTTGTGTCTTGCGCGTTTATTTGCCTTGTGTGCAATTATCAATGAATTAATTAGCTTATTTAGCTGGTTGAAGTTTGATTTTGAAGCCAAAACAATCAATGCGTCATCCATCAATTGCTTGCTCTGAGAGTGCGGCTTAGGCTGTCGAAGAAGAGCGAAAGCAAATAGCAAATTGTATGCGCGCCGTTATATGCTAAGCGTTGCCACATAGTCAGTTGGAAGCATGGTTACATTGTTTATTCTTGAGATAGCACCAAAGAAAATTATAAAACTGGTATGAGTAAAATATAAATATCAAGCGTTCTTTGGACAATTTAATTTATCGAATACAAAAATATATAAGCTTGAATGCATTTAACTAGTTTCGTGAACTGTTGCAGACTCGACAACCCTGCGCGTGTTTCTCCACAACAGCAACTTCAGTTAAGTGAGCGCGCGCAGCAGCTGTTTTGTACTGTTCGCTCACTCACTCTCGCCAGACTCTCGCAACCCGTTGCCATACGTCACTTTTGGCCAAAACACAGTGGCGACTGTCGACCGTCGGCTCTTTCAGTCTTAACTGTCTGTACTGGCGTGAGTAAGCGTTTGGATTGCGTACGGCGAGCAGCAAACGGCAGCGCGTGTTAAAAATTAAATTAGGAAACAATAAGAGAACACAGAGATAAAGATGTGTAATAAAAGAGTTGATCAACAACAGTGACTACGAGAAGTGAATAACAAGTGCAAGTGCAAGTGCAAGTACAAGTGGAGGAAGAGCAGTGAACCAGTCTCAGCGGACGGCGCCCTTGAATGTAAATGTTTGTGTGTATGTTTAGGTTTTTTCTTTTTTTTTTTCTTGCGTGCTTGTGTTTGTGTGTGTTGTCGGCTGCTGTTTCCAAAAATGTTCAATGTAAAAATATATAAATATAACAACGCATGGCGAAAATTCGATTAACAACAAAAGCAACCTTGAAAAGGCAAAACGGCGGCTGACTTGGCTATTTTTATGTGTCGAAGTGGAAGTGCTCGAAATTGTTTTCCATGCATGCTTGTCCAATCAGAAAAGCAAAGGCAACGGTAGCAGCAGCAGCAGCGGCAACGGCAACTGAGAGCACGGCCAGAACAATTGAATATGTCGTCGCATGGTCATTAACACTACACGTCTGTGTGTGTGCGTGTGTTTAAGTCTGTGTGTGCGTGTGTATCGTTGTGTCTGTTTTGTGCGTGTATTCTTGATTTCTTTATGTAATTTTCAACATTTCTTTTATTCGACGTAGGCGTGCAGGAATTTGCGTTCGCAGCAACGCCAGCAGCAACAGTAGCAGCGAAAAGCGTAGCAACCAAATAGTAGTAGATTTTGTAGTAGAGAGAAAAAGGAGCACCTTTTGTAAACATGACGCGGGCACGTCGCTAATTAATTAACTAATTAAAAAGTGAAAGAGAAAAACTATTAGGTGTAGTCCGAGCGCCCGCTAAGTAGAACTCCCAAAATTCGTATTAATATGACATCATACGCAAATGACACAACGGCAACTGCGGCAGCCACAACGACAACAACGAACACCGGAGCTGCAGTCCCAGCAGCAGCCGCATCCACAGTCACAACGCCAGCGAGTGCAGTCGACGCAAGTGCTGTGGAACAGCTCAACAAGCAACAGCAAATGTCCAGCAGCAACAACAACAATATTGGTGGTTACGACGAGGACGACAACAACAGCTTGGACGGGCGTGAGAAAGCCGACACGACACCCGAGAACATCAAGAAGATTGCCGAGATCATAAACGACAAGGAGGCAGCAGCAGCAGCAGCAGCCGCAGCAGCTGCACTGGCGTCGCCGAGCTCTCCTTCGGCGCGACTGCAGCAGCTGCACGCGTCGAGCTTTGTAGGACTTGGCGCTGCCATCGATGAGTCAAACACAAAATTCTGCTTTGGCAAGCCGCCGCCATCGCCTGCCGAAAAAGGTGAGCAAATTGTAAAGAGCCGCAGTCGACGTCGACGTCGCTGTCGCTGTCGCAGTTGACAAAAGCAGTCGGAAAGCAGCAACAACAACAACAAGAGAGTCGTTATTCATGAGCTTGTTGTTGCTGTTTTCAGCTTGTTGCTTGTCTCTCTTACTTATTTTTTTTGCTTTTAATTTGAATTTTTAATGAAGCTATTTGGCGAGTTTTGGCCACGGCTTGAGCGCAAATATTTATTGCACTAGTCATGGCAAACAAACACACACGCACACAACGACAACGCACAAACACAACAGAAAACACACCCATGAAAGAACATAATGGAAATGACAGTTGCACAGTGGGGCAAAAGCTTTACATTTTATAAATGAAATCGATTTAAAAATGGAACTAGATATTTAAGAAGATTTAAAACACTTGCAGACATATCTTAAAACAATATCAACAATATTAGGTTCTGATTACGGGAATATAATACTTTAGATACGAACAACTGTTCTAATGATAAAGTATTTATATCAATTTACAAATATTCGCTTACATATTGTTGAGCTTACATAAGAAGTAGTAGAATTAATTGCTTACACAAACAAAGATTTCAAGTAAATATTAATATTTACTAATTTATAAAGTTTAAATTAAATCAATGAAAGATGACGACATATATGAGTTATCCCAAATATTGTATATTTGCTTGATCAAATAATATTACTATTTATAAAATATATATACCAAATTGGTATCTAATCAAGCATAAACATTATCAACTTGGCCTTATGCCCAATATTTTTTTTTGAATCAAGTCCCTTAAGCATGACCTAATGTTAAGACAAATATTTCAAACAGAGCAAAATTATACAATTCCGGCCTTTGTAATTCTAGTATTTGTTTAAACAAATACACTTGCTGTTCAATTCAACTGAATTCATGTGCTGCAATGTGTTGCAACAAGCCCAACTGAAACTTGGGTGACATAATAATCCATCAGCTGCCTCCGTTTAAAACAAATTGTTGTTTTTGTTATTTTTTGTGTCGCTTGAGACAAATACAAAAGTGAAGTCTTTTGTCGTAGCATGTTGTCATAAGTGTTATCTGTTTTAAAATACCCTTTCATAAGGGTTCACCAAGTTTCTGAAAATGTTTGTAATGAGTTTAAACTAGTAAACGTATTCAATCAGATTGATCAAAACCTTTAGTATAGTTGACAATAGCAGTGATCAGTTTTTGAGAACAAGATAATCAACTAATTCAAACTTAACTTGATTGCCTTTTACTAATTTGATTACTCTATGTTGCTTTTGATAAGAATTTGGCAGAGATCCGATTACGGTATTGTTTATCGTTATGGCCTGCATTTAAGGGTATTCCGGCCTTGTCATCCCGTAGATAACGAACTTCTCTTGTTTGGTTTTTTATGACTACCAAATCTTGCACAATCCGCCAGTTGCTGTCATTATCTGTCATTTTCATGCCTTGCACGCAATTCACCCGCTGAAAAAAAGCTGCTAAAAAAGCGGCTGACTCAGCGATCGATTGCAGCCAATCACGATAGAGCCCAGTTGAGTTTTTCATTTTCGCCATATTTTCGCACAACGAAATCCATGCCATGTGTAAATATTTATAAGAGATCTTTGTTCAAACAAACTAAAAACATGCTATTGATAGCCGTGTATTATTGTTTATCTGACGCCGCTTTTTAAAACCCAATCGAGTACAATTTCCTACAAGTTGACCCAGTACCGCAGTTAGTGTGACGAACTAAATAAGTTAACTTCAATGGATGTCTAATTTAAGTCATTATTAGTTGCGACATTCGTAGAAGAGTGCAGTTGATATTAAGTTGATCTTAAGATACCCTGTGTAAACTTACCTTTAAAAAGCATTAACCATTTTAAGGAACAGTTTAATTTTCTCTATAAATCATATTCGCAATCGCGATTATTCACAGTTAATCTTTTCTGGTTTTAAAAAGAGAACTAATTTAAAAGAAATCTTTTGCTGGCTAACCACAAGCGTGTGAAACCACCTCATGCATTAATCAGCAACAGGGTATTTGCAAAATTGATATAATTGCAATAGTTGTTTTGTTGTTGTTGTTTGTTGCATTACGTGATTTTGTTGCAAAGTAGAACAGAAACTTTGTGTGCACCAGTTGCCGCAAACAAAACGATCGATGTGAGGAAGTGTTGTTCGACGGTGTACACTGTCAAACATTTGGAGCACAGCTAACGGTAATTATGCTGGCCACTCAGCATGCCAAAATATTGTCTCAATTGCGGTACGTTTAAACGGCAACGGCTTTTGTTACAGTTTTTGTTTTGTTGCTAAATTATTATTTTTTTTTTTATTGCTTTGCGCGCTTTTACTTTTTGCAATAAATAAACAAATTGTTGTTACTGCCATTACCCATTAGTTTTTTTTGTTGGCCAACTTTTGACTGTTACTTTTGTGTATTTTTTTTTTTGGAAAGTCAATCTCAGGAAATTGAAATTGAAGGGCCGCCTGCTGCCAAGTTGGCCAAAAAAAAACTTTTTTTGGCTATTGCGTGTACTCAATTTACAAGCCCAAAAAAAAAAAAGTTGTTAACCGGCGGCAAATCGATAACAACTTTATCATTGTTTTAATTTTTCACAGCAATTAAACGGCAAACGGGTTCCAATTGATTTCTAATTGGCCGCTTTGCTAAACGCGTCTTACGTCATAGCCCAACTTTAAAAGTCTCTAAATGGTTTGTGTGCTATTTTTTTCCCACTCTTTTTTGGCAGCTCTTAAAAACTGCTTTTGTTAAAAAAAAAAAAACTTTTCGCTCATTGAAAAACAATCAAGCAATAAAAATAAATGTTTAGCTCTTTTGAGGTTTTGCATACATCTAAATGTGATTATATATAATATGCATATTTATATATATACAATATATATATATGTGTATATAGAGAAAGCCCCATATGATCATCAATTGTCAACTGATTGAGGTCATCGCCTCGACCATTTGATGTACGATGAATCAGTTGATTGTGTCCGTGGTATTTATGTATGTATGTATGTGTATGTAAACAGTAAATAATTATTAATCTCTGCAGAGTGAATTGGCGAAAAAATGTTAGAGATTCAATAAACTATTGCTTATTTTATACATTTATTATATTGCTAAAAAGCAATTATTTTTTATAGTTATTTAATATGGCAGAGTTCATTAAAGTTATTTAAAGCTTTCCTAACTATCTTTAAACCGCTGCCATTCTATATAAGTATATATAAAGTGGTTAAAGACTTTATAATTAAACTTATACATCATTAAGTTATTTCCTCAGTTATGATTTGTGGCAATATTTAAATCGGTTTATTTTTTTCAAAAGCAACTTTTGGACTTGAGTTTCCTGTTCCACATCTTTAGCTCACATTAAAATGGCTAATTAAACTAAAATATATAAATTGATTTTGTGGCCAAAAATAGTGCGAGGTGAAATCGTTTGTTAATTTGGTCAACTTTTGAAGAAGTTGCACACACAGCGTAACGGAAAACACGTGCGTCCAAAAACTTCCGTTTGCCAGAGCGTAAAACATTGATAGACCCATCTTTGCAACAAACCCAAACACAGCACAATTGACCGAAATCAACGAACTCTAACCTTCATTTGGTGCACGTTCCCCTTCTTCCCCTTCTCTACCTTCTCCACCTCCTCACCCTTTTTGCTCTTTTTTCAAGTGGCTACGCCTCCAGGCAGTCAGTCAGCCGTAGATCACGAGCAGGCCCCCAATTTGGTCTCTCCGTGGCAGACTTTGAAAGCAAATTGTTTGATTTTCTTTTTTTTTGCCACGGAAATGTTGCCGGGCGGAAGCAGTGGGGCAATTGCCACGTTGCAGGTGGGCGGCACCTGTGCAACATGGTCAGCAGTTGTGCAACCCCCAACTAAAATCCAAACAGACTTCCATTAGAAAGAACTGAATATGTAAAGAAGAAGAAGAAGAAGAAGTTGAATTCATTTATCGCAAGTATTAGCCCACTTTCATATTAATTCATTAACAGTTTTTAAATAAGTTGTGAATTTAATTTATATTGCTTCTATTTGGTTAATTTAACTAATTTGCATATTTATTTTTAAATGTGCGCCAAAAATTATGCTATAGAAAAAGTTTGTTTGAATAGAACTTTAAAGAAAGTGTTGGTAATTAATTTAAATATATTTTTTTAATTTAATTTTAATATTGAAGCTAGTATTAAATACTAAACTTAATTTAATTAAACGAGCACTAGCTGCAGGGTACTTCGACCTTCCCTTGGATTGTAGAATAAAATAAATTACAATATATATATTATATATATTAGTGTTTTCAATTAGATTTCTTTATAATATTGATCCAGAAATTTTTATTTTTTGCCAAATAGAAAGAACTTAAAAACCAAAGTTTAAGAGCAATTAAATTGAATAAATATTAATTTATTTAGTATTATAAAAGCAACATCTTTCAGCTGCTCTGATTGAATATTTAATAATAACTTTATATATGAATATCTTTCGACAAAAGCTCAATTGCCACTTTCTTATTATGCACAAATCGCATTTAATTAGGTTTAATTGAAGTTTATTTAAAACGCTTTCGTTTTACGACTGCGCCCCAAATTCACCAGGCGCCCAATTGCCCGTTTGCTGTGTGAACCGGTCGTGTGTTGAAATTGCGCTCGGCTCGTTCTCTGGCTCGGTTTTCACCGCTCAAATGGAAATGATTAAAACTGTAAATGAATGCTAATTTAATTGTATTTTCTTTTTCTGCCGCCTCTGTTCCATTGCAGCGGCTGTGCTGAGCAGAGCGAATCATCATCAACAGCAGCAACAGCAGCAGCAGCAAGAAAACAGCTGCAGCAGCAACAAAGATATCCACGCCGAGGAGGAGGAAGACGCCTCGTCGGCATCCAATTCGACGGCGACCAAGCAGTCGCTGGCATTCACCATCGATCACTTCGAGGCGTCGGCAAACGACGCAGCGGCTCAGGCGGCGCGCTACAAGACGATGATGGAGCGCTTCCAGAGTCGCCACAAACGCGGCGCCTCCATGTCCAAGCTGGAGAGCGACACGGGCAGCTCGGCGACCAACGGCACTGGTCGCCACTCGCAGCGCAGCAGCCTCGACGCCAGCAGCGTGGCGGACGACAACTCCGTTGCGGCCACGCCCACGCCCACCACGGACACAGCGCCCGCGGTGAAGCTGCGCGTGCGCGAGCGCAGCGCCTCGCGGGTCCGCGACGCCTCCAAGCGGCACAGCTGGTCGCCGCGCAGCTCGGCCGGAACGGAGAACGCGCCCGTTCGCCCCGCCCCGCCCAGCCAGTCGAAGTCCAAGCAGGCGCCGCCGCCGCCCAAGGGCACCGCCAATCTGCTGGCGAACCGAACGACGCCGTTCACGCCGCGATCGACGGCCATGCAGCTGGCGCTGCAGCAGGTGGAGCTGCTGTGTCCGCATCCGCCGCTGGACGACCTGAAGGCCGGCGAGGAGGATGCCGTCAGCGAGGCCGGCACCTACACCCTCGACGGCGACAACTACACCGAGGAGCAGAAGGATCTCATGAACATTGACCGCAATGCGGCCGCCGCTGCAGCCGCTGCTGCTGCCGCTGCTGCTGCTGCTGCGGCCAAGCAGCGGCCCAAGCAGCTGGCGGTGCGGCCAAGCCGAGCCAGCAACGTGCTGGAGGTGAACTACTACCACGAGACGCCGCAGCAGGAGCAGAAGGGCAACAGCAGCATGGCGAACGCGACGGGCGCCTACCTCGAGCAGCTGAAGTCGCGCGTGCTGCGCCAGCAGGCGCCGCCAACGCCTCCGTCGCCGCCGTCGCCGCGTTCGCCGGCGGGCGACGTGGGCTGCTTCACCAGCGTAACCACCAGCGGCGTGCTGGCCAAGCAGCGTGCCCTGGACACGCATCCCAAGCTGACGCGCCACTCGCACAGTCTGTCCACCTCGCAGATCGACAGCTCCGAGTACGTCAGCAACGAGGCCAAGCTGCGCCACGCCCAGGCCCACGCCCAGGCCATGGCTGGCAGTGCCACGGATCGCCAGAAGGCCGAATACCGCCTCAATGTGTTCACCAGCAGCAGCACACAACAACAACAACAACAACAGCAGCAGCAGCAGCAACCGTTGCAGCAGCAGCAGTTGCATCAACTGCCCGAGACTCCCACGACGCCGACGGAGGCAGCGCTGCTGCAGTCGGCGCCAAGCAAACAGGACTGGATACAGGAATGGGCCCGCAATGCGCGCGCCCGCAGCTTGGCCCTGGACGTGGGCAGCAGCTCCGCCAGTCGGCGCAAGCAGCAGGCACAAGCCCAGGCCCAGGCACAGGTCAGTTCCACACAAATAGATACCCTATAAATGCCCTATAGTCTGGCTATAATTATTTAAGAAGCGTAGCTTCTTTGGAAAGAATAGAATATAAACATTTTAAACCCATAAAATTTGCTGCTACATTTGAACTCCTGCTTAATCCTTTTTTTTTACATAAATGCCTTTGCAAATTGCTGTGCATAGAAATAGTATTTATATATATGTTCAATTTAATAGTAGAAAGTCTTTAGAAAGTCTAGAATATAAACATTATAAACCCGAAAAAACCCTTTTACATTTGATCTCCTTCTGGTTATTCATGAAAATTGGTGTTTCATTGCCAACAATAATAGTAGTTTTATATATATATATCTCTTTAGAGACCCCTTCGATCTTCCAATAAAAAAAAGCGATACCCTTTTACATAGCCTAAAATATAGTCAATAAATTGAATTCCTCGTTATTCAACTTTTAACAAAAATTCCTATGAAAATTGCTGTGCATAGAAATAGAAGTTTTATATATACATATGTGTTTAATTGAATATAAGTGCGGCACCTTCCAAATTTAACAATTTAAAAAGACTAAAATATATTCAATTGAATTCAGATAGAATCCCTTTTAAATTTTAACTCATTCTTCTTTTTAATCATCTTTTTAAACAAATACAAATAAAAATATTTGTTCTATATTTAGTAGTGCTAAACCTTCTTAATTAAACAAGCGATGCCTTTTTTCAATGAATAAAATGTTAACTTTATAAATCTGAAAAAATCACTTTTACATATGAACTCCTTTTATTAATAATCAATTTAATAGCTGTGCTACTCCTCACCATTTTCACCACTATTTGCCTCTTTAGAAAGACTAGAATATATGTATTCATTCAGATAGAAATCCTGTTAAATTTCAGTTCCTTCTGGTTAATCATCTTTTTATACAAATATCTATGAAAATTGTTGGGCATGGAAATAGTATTTATATATACATAGTACATCTATACACAATTTAATGCGATAGTACTGCACCAATTTCTAAATTGTTTTTGATACCCTTTTTGTTACCCAATTTTTACAAGCGAAACCTTTTAAGAAAGTCAGCATATAAATATTATCAACCCGAATAAACACCTCGTTAATCATCTTTTTAAACAAATAGTACCTATATAGAATAGAAAAGAATAGCAACAGCAAAATCGCTTCTTTTAAATTATGCATAGATAAAAGTGAAATAGCTAATATCTTCTGTCTCTCTCTGTTTGATATTTCAGCTGATGACACGCAGCTACAACTGCTCGGACACGGGCGCCGATTCGCTGACCGATGACAGCCTCAGCCTGTACAACCACCAACAGCAGCAGCAACATCAGCAGCAGCAGCGGCAATTTGCCGCAGCGGCCAAACTGAATCGCAGCCTGGCGGAGCGTTATCGTCTGCTGGGCGACTGTGATTACGCGAGCGATCCGGCGTTGTGCAGTCATGCTGCGGCATCGGCAGGTGGGGGCGCTCAGTTGCCGGGGGAGCCGTATAAGCCGCCCAAGAGCCCCAGCAAGATACCGTCGCCGCTGCACACGCTGGGCCGTGCGCGCAGTGCCAGCCGCTCCCGTCCGGCGGCGCTTGACCAGCAGCAGCAGCAGCAACAGCAGCAGCAACAGCAGCTGCCGTCGCAGAACGCGTCGTCGTCGTCGCGTCGGGGATCGGTGAAGTCGCCGGCGACGCAGTGCAGTCCGCAGCACAGTCTGGAGACGGGCTATCGTCGATCGCCGCTGCATCGTGCGCTCATGACCAGCAGCATCAACGAGGCGCAGCTCCAGCTGCTGACCAGCGGTGAGTATCTGCTGAAGCAGCTGCATCGCCGCAAGAACTCCCTGGACGATGTGGAGCACGAGCACGGGCTGCCGGCCGCCATCTCGGGCTCCATATCGCCGTTGCGTCGCTCCAGCTCCTTCCAGCAGCAGCAGCGACCGCTGCAATCCGTGCGTCAGGCGCGTCCCAACTTCCAGAATCTGTACACGCCGCCAGCGGCACGCCACATGCAACAGCAACACCAACAGCAGCAACAGTTGCAGCTGCAGCTAAAGAAATCGGCCAGCAGCAATAACTTCGAGCAGTCGTACAGCGACTACGACAACGAGCTGCAGTACTACATCAACGACGAGGACGAGCTGGGCACCACGGGTCCCTACTACTCCAGCGGCGAGGATGAGCTGGTCGAGCAGCAGCTGCAGCTGCAGCAGCAGCAGCAGCAACAGTCGACGGCGCCGCTGAGCAACACGCGGCTGAACAAGGCGCTGCTCATGCGCATCGAGCGCAGCAAACAGCGCGTGGCGGGCAGCGGACCAGCAACTGGCCAAAGCCACACGCCGTCCAAGCCCAGCTCGGCGCCAGCGGGCAAGCTGAGTGCGGCCGCTCAGGCGGCGGGCTGCCCCAACACGCCGGAGCTGCCGCGGCGCGGCATCAAGAGCGCCCAGTCGCGTGCCGTCTCCGGCTGTGGGCCCAAGCTGCGCCAGTCGATGCCGCGTGAGACGAGCTTGAGTCGTCTGGCGCAGCAGGTGCCCAGCAGTCTGGCCAATGCCAAGAAGCAGCTGCTCCAAACAGCGAACGCGGCCAGCAGGGAACAACAGCAGCAGCAGCAGCAGCAGCAGCAACAGGCGCCGACGCAGTCGGGACAACGCGTGCAGCCAAAGTATCTGGACATATCCAAGTACAAGTCGGCGCAGTCGAACAACTTTCTGCGCAAGAACGATGCCAAGAGCACGCTGAAGCCCGCCGAGCAAATGAAGCGCAGTCCCAGCGCCTCCTCGATGGGCCTCAGTCGCGGCGAGGCGACGCGCGCCAGCAATCGCAGCGTGCGCTCGGCCACCTCCGTGATGAACAGCAGCACCACCTCGCTGGGCGCTGGCAGCCACACGGGCATGCGTGCCTCATCCGCTGCCGCGCGACGCGACGCCTCAGGTAAGTTGCTGCGGATACCCTGTAATAATTTGCACCATTCAAATGCGTTTCTCTGTGCCACAGTTAACAAGCAGAAGGAGGCCGAGATGGTCATGTGGAAGCGTCGCTCCACCTACGATCCCATGAAAGCGGCCGCCGAGGATCGCCGCCGCAAGGAGGAAGCACGACGTGCCCTGTCACAGTCACAGTCACAGTCGCAGTCACAGTCACAGTCGCAGTCGCAGTACAACGATTTGGGCAACGAGGTGCCTTTCGAAAGGTAAATGCTTAACTGCAACTGCAACTGTGGAGAAAGTTAGCGCAACCAATAATTTATACAATGTTTAGGTCTAAAACAGATGTTTAAGTAAGCCTCCTTCTCTGCTCTCTTTTATGTAGCGAGAAAGAGAGAGATAGAGAAACTTAATCTCTATAGATACATGTAGTCTAACTAAGTTTTAGTCAATCAAATAGAAAGTCAAAGCATTTATAATAAGAAAAATGTATATTGTGATATTCCTATTCCCTATATTTAAATACTATTTAAATAGTATTTTACAATGTTAACACTTAAACTTCAAATGCTCTGTCCTGTTCTATTTTGTGTTAACACATTTCATGTTTTTAATTGTTTCCATGTTATTGGGGAAAGTATTCATGAGCTTAAATCTTAAGAGTTTTAGTTTAAATATTCAAATATTATTGATTTATGTTTCTAAAAGTTGGGTAGTAAATAACAAAAGGTATCTATCAATATCTGTATAAGTATAGATAGATATAATATCTATTGAACCATTCCAAAAAGTAGCTTTAATGTTAAATATTATTAACATTCTATTTAAGTACATTCATTTGTTATAATTGACAGATCGGAACTGTTCGATATTGGGGAATATATTTAGACAGGTATCAAAAACTTAAGTTATTCAAACTAGTTGCTAGTCACTCAGTAGGATACCTTTATTTAGCTAGAGCACAATTAGTTCGTGGGTTCATTTAGTTTGTAAGCTTAAGCTAAGTAGAGTGTTAGACTGTAGACTATTTACGTGTTTTGAAAAGAGCTATATTTCTAGTTATATTTGTTATTTATATATATTTTTGTATAATGCCTGTTATTATTTTTCCCATTATTCCGTTTATTATTAGCTTAAGGTTGTGGGTTTTTTCGCGGCTAGAGGTCAAGGTGCGTTCAACGGCCAAAGCAGCCGACTCGATACAGTTTAATCACTTTTAATTTTAATTTACACGCTTACGTTTTTTATTTATTTTTTTTTGTGTTAATTTAACTCTTCTTAGTGCTGCTTGCGGCATTTACGTATCCTCTTAGTCAATTTATAAATTGTAGGAACTTAGTATAAACTCATTTCCTGTTATATAATTTTGCTAATTGATTTCTTTTCTTTTAATTTCTGTACACCTACAAAACCAAAACAAAACCAAAACCACTCCAAATGCAAATGCAAATGCTATCTGTAGACCATCACGTTCACACTATCGCCGTGGACAGTTTTGACCAACGGATGGTGTGCTAGTGACCGATCTGTAACACAGCCTACAACCACAACATTCGACAACAATCTTTCCAACCAACACACACACACAAAACAACACACACAACAACAACAAATCGAACACTCTTCTCTACACACACTCTACATTTAATACGGTGCAAGTGCAGTCGACCCAGCGAATTGCGGTTCCTAAAACAACGTAATTAATCCAGATCTTGATTGTGACACTAGAGGCGTATTCTAGTATAATCAATGTGAACCCAACCCGAAACTGAGCAACGAATTCCGTAAATGGATTATATACATATAAGCATATACGAATCCTAAATTACGAATCCAAACAACAACAACAACCAAAAAACAACGACAACGAATTGCGACCACCGCCCAGCTTCGACGAGTTGCCCAATGTAATAGAGAAGTTGTCATATCGAGAGTGCACTGTACTCTTCACTCGCCAGTCGTTCGTTGCTCGTTACTTGTTACTCTTTAGCAGTTACTCTCGTTAATCGTTGCTCGTTATTCGTTATTCGTTATGCGTTATTCGTTACTCTTTAATGTTACTTTTATGTATTGCATTTAAATTCATTTTATACGTTGCTATTGTTGCTCGCCTCTGTGCAAATGTCTGAGAGATCTGTATATACCACTAAACAGTGAGCCTGTTTGTCAGCTCGTCCTTTGAAGCGCCTCCGCTACGTGCACCATAATGCGGCAAATGCGCATTTGCATCCATAACAATCTATGCATACTCGATTACTAATCCCATCTCAACAACTGTTCGTTCGTTCGTTCGTTAACAACAAATGTACAAATGTTTGCCTTGTTTTGTGCCTAACTCAACAACTAACTAACTGGTTAACGTATTCATCTTCTACCATATCACAATAGCTCTAACAAGTTTCAACTAATACAACATTCACACACATAGACAACAATTAATAAGCTTAGTTAGTCGCTAGTTAAGCACTCGAAACACTCATTGAATAAATATATAGCCAACAAATATTAATTTAACTTAAACACTGTTGTTGACCATCACTAATCCTTGTTCTTCCCGTAACAGTGTCCTGCGTCCGGCCAACAATCTGACCATCACGGGCAGCCTGAACTACAGTCCACGAAATTCAATGGAAAACGATGCCTGGACGCTTGGTGAGTCCTCCGAGTACGGCGAATATCCTGATGAATACGATGACGTGGATGCCGAAGATCAGGAGGAGGAGGAGGAGGAGGAGGACGGCGAATATGTGGGAGGACAAGAGTCCGACGATGTGTTCGAGGCGGAAACGGCGGAGGCCACCGGCTGAGGCAACGGGCAATTGGCAGCAGCACCAAAAAATATAACAACAACAACAACAACCAGCAACAGTGATATATTAAAGCGATCTATATATAATTAACCATATTGTATATCATAGCGAGCGCAATGCGATTTAGTTATTAGCCTTCTTCTACTATATTGTAACAAATTTGAGTTCGCCAACCAACATTTGATATAACAAACTGAAGTATATATATACATATATATATTTAAATGAGAGAGGCATTCGAAGCCTTGAATAAACTGAGTGAATACTTTGAAAAGTATGCCAAGACGAATATTATTTACGATGCTGTCCAAAAACGCCATAACTGAAACAAAACACAAACAACAAATATTTAAAAATCAACTAACGCTCTAGATTTTTAATAAGAATATCCATAAAAAATATTAACTACAAAATTCGGTCTTCAGTCAAAGAGAAATCATTTCAAGCATTATGTTTATATAACTAAAAGATACTCAAAATGATCAAGAGTATGTCCGATCTGAACGTTGAACTGCAAAACCAAGTGCTACAATTTCTATATATCCTAGGAAATCGGAATTGATTTTATAGCTGTGCTAAAAAACTGAATACGTTCTCCGGACTTACTCGACTTAACTCATAAAATAAACGAATTGTTTGTAGATTTTGTATGCATACACCAAATATATGAACCTTTATGAATATATATATATATATATATATATAGTTTTATATAAGTATGAATACTTTTGGTATTTGCTTTTAAATCGCCCCGAACTGTTTAAGTATTTTTAAAGTTTATATGCCGCTTTCAATGCTTTCAACTGAATACGACTAGAAGTAATCTAAGTATATATATATATATATAAACATATATATATATATATATGCTATATTATAATATATATATATATAAATATATATATATATATATGCTATATTATAATGGTGTCGGTGTCCATTTTATTAGCTGAAGTTTCAAGTCACAAATCGATCGTGCTGCCACTTGATTTTAATGATTTAAACTATAATTATAACAAATATATATATTTATAAAAATATGCGTATGAAATAATTATAATTTTTTTTTGTAAACTTTAAACGGAAAAAATGTATTGTACAATTTGTTTACTTGTTGTTTTATTTTTAGAATCAAAAATAAAATGCAAATTATTAAAAATTGAAAAAGGAAAACTACTTTAAAATTCGATGATATACTTTTATCGAATACTATAAATAATACAGTTAAACTTTTCTATAATCTCCTTTATCTTTAAAACGAAATTTTTTAAAGAACACTGAATATTCTTTATACTATAAAATTATTCTATATTACGAATTTTGTATTTAACGAATTTGTTTTCGGTTCCTTAAACTTCGCTATACGAAAGTTTGACTGTATATTTATTTTAATGACAGACAAAATTTTAAGTAATATTTTTGTTCGAGCTGTGGCTAAAAACAAGTATCTCTATCTCAGCCAAATTCTTGTGGACTTTCGAAGGACATGGTGTGTTAGGATCGCAAGGACGAACTCTATCGATCATCATCAACAAAATCAAATTAACTGCACATTTACAAGGAAATATAGTTTTAATGGATGCTTATGCCAAAAATAGAAGCATACTTTTGGAATTGTTTAAAAATAATTTGGATCTGTAGCAAAGTTTTAGGCGCCTATAAAACACTTTATTTGGAAACGTTAATTTATATCCAGTCAAAGGTAACAAAAGATACTTAAACATTTTCGAAACCTATATTATGTAATGTGGAAATAGTTTAATAACGATTTAAATTGTCTTACACAAGACAACAACAACAACAACAAGTGCAGCAACAACTTAAAGGCCATGTAACATGCTCTTTGATAAATCCAATTGGAGTGGGCGTGGGGCGGAAATGCCAATTAGAGATTTTATGTAATGCTGCCAGCAAACTAAACCAAACAAAAGCACAAGAATTTGTGTCTGAACGGGGGGTGGGGATCGAAGCAGGGATAAGCAAAAGGGCCCCAACAACAACGACAACGAAATGAAGCAAATCTAATTAAATTAAATAAAATAGAATTGTAAACAACGCGCCAGAAAAGAGCAAAAACAACAACGAAAGCAAAGCAAATAAAACAGCCATAAATATTTATCAAAGAAATAACAAAACAATCTGTGAAAAAATGCCAGAAATTAACAACAATGCAATGTTTTTCCTGTTGTTGTTGCTGTTGTTGTTCTTATGCAATTTGGCATTAAGTTTTACAGCTAACTAGAAATTAAATTTAAAACACTGAATAATATTATTAACATTGCAATTACATTTCGGCAAGTTCCTTTGACTGCGGATAAACAAAAATTGGGAAAAGTTCCCTCAACTGTCTTATAGTATTGATTATTAATTATTATTTCTGTATGTTTTCGGTTTTGGTTTTTTCATTTTGAATATTTTGGAACTCGTGATCATTCGGATTGAAATGTTAATGCCTTCTGCTAGCTGTGTGTTTAGTCTGGCACTTAGGGACTTGGCGATTATTTACGAGTATATTTTTTTTTTCTTTTTGGGTTGCCCAAGTTTTTCGGCTCTTGAGTTCGGCAATAAACAAATAATGCTTAATGTGCGCCCGATCTTAAACAATGCGAATTATTATTTAGAAAGAATCGAAAACTCTTCACAATTCACAATTCAAATGCCACATTGCTGCATTTGGTACTTGAGGCCACTTTAATCGATATGATATATGGACTCCTAAATCATGGTCCGCTTGCGTCAGCCAGAGGCATTTGTCAATTCTTTTTTATGGCTCAAATCCGAATCGGTTCCCACTATCCGTCCGGATGGAGGCGCTTGAAATTGTAATACCGGCTGGGATAATAGACATCGTAGAGAGGATGCCGCATCACGATGTATTTGAAGTGCCAGCGCTCCAGGAGAATGGCCGCCAAGGACACCAGATAGCCAATGCCCAGGGCCACAAAGGAGCTCCAGAACTTGGTCAGATTCATGAGCGCCTCCAGCGGCGGCTGCTCCTCGGCGGGCAGACGTTGGACGACATCCTGCAGCCACTTGGCAATGAGTCCTGTCGGGCAGGAGTAGCAGGTAGTGATGAGTCTTTAGTTAGAAAAGGATTTAGTTGAAGTCCTGTACTTGCCTGCCTCGCCCAGATGCTGTATTATGTTGTCCACGTGCGGCTTCAGCGCCGAGTTCTTCTCCAGCGCCAGCACCACGGGCATCTGCACCACGCACTCCTTCATGACGTGCAGGGCGCTGGAGCGGACGCCACGTGCCTCGTCGGAGAGGCGCAGGGAGCGCAAGTAAAACTCGTTGTCGTAGTAGGCGCATTGGCCCCTGGCTATGTGCTGGGTCTGGTTGGGATTGGGCCAAGGATTAGACTGGGGCGGCGCCTTCTTGAAGACTCACCAAGTCATCGATGTTGTCCACGACTTCCATGCGGGCGCCCAGCTGCCGAGCAGTGTCATCGTTGGACTCCAGAAAGAACTGTTTGTTCTCGATGGCGCCCGTCGTGGACGGAATGCGGGCGCGATTCAAATCCTGCAGCGTGTCAATGGTGACGCTAAAAAGGAGCAGGGAGCAAGGAGCTTAAACAAGCTACACTCATCCTGTGTGCAGCTTACCGTGCCGCCGGGTTGGCCAGAATGGCCGTGAAGCTGGCCCTGTAGGTGGCCACCAGCAGGATGCAGTAGACCCAGTACCAGCCGGTGAGCACGCGCAGCGGCCAGTTCCGAGGAACGCGCGGCAAGGCGACATACAGCAGCATGCTGTAGGTCAACAGGATGCAGTTGGCATAGTCATCGAAGAGATCCCGACGAGCGGAAGGCAACTTTCGCCTGGCCAGCTGAACGCCTGCTCCATTCCTGCGCCTGCGCAGGCTGCGAAAGAAGGAGACTTGACCGCCGTTGCCGCCGAGAAGCAGCGCATTGAGGAAGCTGATCAGGTAGAAGATGCTGCCCACCACAAACAGGGAGAGCAGCACGCCCGCCCACATGGCGCCGCTGAAGGGCAGGATGAAGGTCTGCCAGGAGTTGTCCGTCGCGGACTCGGGCGTGAGGAACGTCAAGCACTCCACGCTATGGGGCACGCTCAGCTCCACCAGCTGGACATAGCTCTGGAACAGATGCACATCCCCAATGCCAAAGCGAGCCTTGTGATGGGCCTCAAGCGGGGAAGAGCTCAGGAGAGTTATTCTAGATCAACCACTTAACAAGCTTCTTTTTACCACTTCCCCGATGACTCCACGCTCCAAGTGCGTCTCGTTATCCTGCCAATCCGCCCAATTCACTTCAGTCTCGTTCAGCGCGTAGTAATCCGGATGAAAGTTGAGAGCCTTCGCCAGCGCATTCATGATTTCCATCTCAACACCTTCGTAACGATTTGTGGTCCTGTTCAGATGCACCATCGGAATGTGCTCGGCGATGGCGACTGCCAGGGAAGCACCTGAATGGGGAACTTTGGGAATAAGTGAAGACTAGACTGGAATAGACTGGAATAGACGGGACTAGACTGGAATAGAGACTGGAATAAAGACTGGAATAGAGACTGGAATAGACACTGGAATAGAGACTGGCATAGAGACTGGAATAGAGACTGGATTAGGGACTGGACTAGCGAATGGAATACCGAATGGAATAGAGACTGGACAAGAGACTGGAATAGAGACTGGATTAGGGACTGGACTAGACTGGAAAGGAGACTGGAATAGAGACTGGAATAGGGACTGGATAATAGGCTGGACTAGCGACTGGAATAGAGACTGGAATAGTGACTGAAATAGGGACTGGATAATAGGCTGGACTAGCGACTGGACGAGAGACTGGAATAGAGACTGGACTAGAGACTGGAATAGGGACTGGTTTAGAGACTGGACTAGAGAGTGGACGAGACTGAATTAGAGACTGGGCTAGGATGGGCTAGACTGGAATAGAAACTGGACTAGAGACTGGAATATAAGCTGGAGAGCTAGGGACTGAACTAATCTAGGCAGACAGAAGAACAGAGCTAAAGGGATGAGACTATGGTAGCTGATCAGTTGTTATCGAATCAAAACACCCTCTAATAGGTCCCAAAGAGTTTCTACACTCTCACTTTGGCTCTTACCTTGCAGATTGCGAGTTTTGTCCTCGAAAATGAGGGATTCATTGATGCGTTTGCCCGAGCGCCAATCGTCCACCTGCTTGAGGACAACAATGCCGCTGAGGATGCCCGGAAAGGCGATGGTGGAGATGCTGTAGCTGCAGTAAATCCTTGGCTAAGAGGCGCCGTCAAGAGTAAAGATGAACTCACCTGTTGTCGGAGCGCCGCCTGAGGAAAACTGCATTGAGGCAGACGCTCCACACGTGCCACATGTCGGGGGCAAGCAGTCGGGCGTCGTGCAGCAGCAGAAACTTGTGCCGCAGATTCAGAGCGCGCCGCTCGTAGACAAACTTCAGCAGCTGCCTGGCCTGCCAGCCGTTCAGCAGGCTGATCACGTGCAGATCACAGTCGCTGCCCTTGATGGCGTCCAGCAGCCGCCGCAGCGCCGCCGACGGCCGGCGCAGATCCTCGCCGGCGGCCACGCGCACCACGAAGTGAGGACGCGACCGGCGACCCGCCGCCTCGAAGTAGGTCCGATCGTAGATCGCGTGGTGCACATCGTCCGTGATGACCGCAAAGCAGCGCTGGACACGCGAGCGCCACAGCAGCCGCTCCAGCAGCTGCTTCAGCTGGCTCCGGTAGCCCTCGACCGGCGGCGGAGGCGTCAGCTGCGTCCAGTCGACGGCCAACGTCAGCGTCTGGGACAGCGACAGCGACAGGCAAGTGGCGAGCAGGACCAAGTGCATCCTGGGAGCACACACGGCGCACTGATAAGGACGACGGCCAGTCGCGTTTTGGCCTGCTTTAAGCCGCATTTTGTATGCAGATCTAATTAAACTTGCCTGAACCCGCCTGTCACTCAGTTAACTTGGCCAACAGGCCCAACTGTTCGCTGGCTGACCAATTGCCCCGTTAACCTGCTTTACTAACTTTTCAACTCGCTGACAGCTGATCTAATTAAAGCTCCGTATGCTAACTTAAGTTTCGGAATTGAAATATTCGATTCGAGAAATTCAACTTTTGGGATGAGGTAAGTAAATTAAACTGTCGACAAAAGAAAAGATAGATCCATCTATAACTATCTATCTCTCTCTGTCTATATATTCGATACGAGAAATTCAATTTGGGATGGGGGAAGTAAATTAAAGTTTCGAAAGAAGGGAACAAATTATCTATCTATAACTATCTATTTCTCTTTCTATTTAATTATATCTTTAATACTTGATTTTTCACTTACTGAGATCATATTAAGACCTGCCAGATCGGGTCTTGGCTTCCCGATCCCCTACTTTTTAAACAAAATCCATAAATATTCACTTATTCATCAATAGACAAATTTTCACTATTGAAAAGCTTTTTGTATTATTCGATTATATATTATTATGTTATACTTAATAAAAAAATAATAAATAATATATAATATATATAATATAATAAATAAAATATTTACAAATTGCCCCGTTATGCAACATCACACTTATCATGCCAATAATTTCTTTTTTATTTTTAATAAAAATAAATAAAAATAAATAAATAAAATAAATAAGTCAAGCAATTAAAAAACTGTTCTATTTTTCTGTTTAAGTCAATATAATTAATTTATTAAATATAGCTTAAGAGCAGAAGTCTTAGAAGTTGGAGGAGACCCAAACCTCAAACCTTCCTAATAGGTTCCATTAAGAAAATCAATCAATCAAAAGAAGACAACAAAAAATATAATAAATATTAAAGAAATTAATAAATAAAAATATAGACATATATGTATACAAACATACATATATTTAATAGCATAAGTTCACTTTTAAAAATATAAATAAAAATATATATCTGACTAAAGCTAAATATAGTATTAACAAAAAAAATATATTTAATAAAAAAAAACTTAGCTTAAAGAAAACTTTAGTTTAGATAACTTCTAGCCAAGGCTCGACACTTTTAAATACTACTTATATAAATATTACTACTAGGTAAAAAAACATAAATAAAAGAAACTCTTGGAATTTTTAAAACATTTATAAGGAGCCTGGGTATAAATCCTAGGCTAGTTTCTAAACATGATCTTTGACTTAGTGGAACCTTATTTATGTGAGTAAAATTTATATTCGACGCTTTTCTTATGCAGTCTTGGAAGAGGAAGAAGAATATTTAATATTAAATCCAAGAAATGAATTAAGTGTAAAGGCAACCAGTTTCCACGCCCCAGCGAGGAGTTTTAAAAAGGTGCCCAAAATAAACTGATATGTTAATTTCGTGATGAGATAAGCCAATCGAATTGAGATGCATTCGTTAACGTCTGGCGGGCGTATTAGTGCGACGGAGCGGATGACTGCGACGGCGGGAGTTGGCTGTAAAAAGGCCAGACTAATTTGAAATCAGACCATGGCTAATTTGTTGTCCGTCTTCATTAGCCAGGAACAGAGGCCACCGAGACGGGTTGGCTGAGATGGATGGATAATGCGGACGCTAATGATTATGTAGACGACGTGTCACCAGGAATCAGGAATCAGTCAAACAAACCGATTAAGAGCCAAACCAGAAGCCGCATTCAAATGCACATTAATGTCAGCTTAACTTGCGAAAACCAGACGGGAGCGAGAGGGCTGCAGAAAGAGACGGGAAGAGAGACGGGGCGAGAGAGCGGATGTTACCTGCGTTAATAACTGGGCCCAAAAGAACAGCGGCAAACTGGGTTTGGCCAAGATTGTTGTTGCTGCTGTTGCTGTTGTTGTTGTTGCTTCTGCTCTTTATTGTCGTGTAATTAACTTTTTCCGAATCTCCGGATTTGGAATTGTTTGCACATAATTGCAATTTAATTATTTTTTTTTTCTCATATGTTTTTATGGATTTATGTCGGTCTGCTGCCGGCCATTAGCCATTAGCCATTGGCCATTAGCTGCAGGTAACACCCCGGCCCAGGCAGGTACCACGGCAATCGATTGCGGCCTCATCTCTAACGAGTGCGTTGCATGCCACAAACTGAGATAAACACACACACATTTCTATATATATATATATATATATATATATAAATAAATATACCTTTATATAGATTAGTTCCCAAAAAGTTGTTTACATTTGACACATTTGGTATTTTGTCTATTTTTGTGTGTGTTTTTCGACATTATTTATGGGTTTCCTAAAGGTTTTCTCCTGCACATGTTCCGTTGGTCCACACTTCTCTTTAGATCCTCCAGCGGGAGTTCCTCATTAGCCATGCTTCTGTTTAAAGTGCAGGCCAAAAACGAACACAAGCCGAAAAACATATCTCATGCGAATTTTGTCTCGTTTATTGGCCAAAAGTGTGAAATTACCAATTCTATGGTTCGGGGCCCTGGGAAAATTCAAAAACATTTAAAATTCCATCATAGTTTTTCCCAACAACACTTTATGATCTTATGGCAGCTGCCTCATTTGTTGATCCTTTTTCGATTTTGGCCAAATGTTTAATTAAGCCAATTAAGTCACCTGTCCAATGTGATTTTGGCATTAACGGAAGTTAGTCTAAGCCAAAAGCAGCCGCTGAGCTCATCCCGCTTAGCGTCTATTCCCACGCTTTTATCAACCGATTCTGTCATACAATATTTGAGGCCAAAACGAGTTTCTATTGATAACAAATCTGTTCATTGATTTGCCGCATAATTTAAACATTTCAACTTAACACATTTTTAATTTTGCATTTGAATTTTTCAAGTCTAACGAAACGAATAGTTTATCAATGTAAATGTTAAATTGTATTTTCAATTAATTGCTAAGTTATTTAAAATCATTTCGATTTATTCTTTAACTATAAAGTTCAAACTTATTTTAAATATTTTTAAATTAAGTATAAACATACTCTGTTTTTTATTTGATTGCAAATGTTGTGTAAATAGATTTGATATTTTTTTCTTTGTTGTGCTTTATTATTTTATTGTATGTATTAAAATTTCATTTCTATAAATTAAACTTTGTTAAATGTAGATTAAAGAACTAATTCTTAAAAACAAAGTTTAGAATACATATTAAAGTATTACAAAGTAATTTTTTTTTGGCTTTTTTTTATACAAAAATGTTAAAAATAATAGAAACGAAAGCTCTTTTTTTAACCTAATATTTTTAAATCAGAATGTCATAGTGAATAGATTTTTTAAATTTTTCTACAACATAAATAGAAGAATCTTTAAAAATTAACAACAAAAAGTGCTTTATTTTTATTCATTAAGGAACAAAAAATTAATTTAAATTCAATTTAATGCGTTTGTTTCAGCTTGGCAACAAGGATTTAAATTTTCTGTTATTTTTTTCAGGTCTGATTTGTAGAAAGGATTTTCTCAATTCTCTGCATTTACTATATATGCGTATATATGGATTTTGTAGTCCTCCGCTGAGGTGTTTCAATCAATCAGCTGCCGGTTTGGAACCAAATTGGAACTATATTCATTAACTTAATGAGACGTTATTAAATTATTCACGTTTAGAAATGTGCCAAGTCGAATCGGAACACGTTGCCCATATCAATGACTAATCAATGAGTATATACATACATATATACAACATATGTATTTCACACACACACACACACACATACTCGTTTCTATCGAATCGAAGTCTTTCGTTGTGTGCGTGCATTTTGGTTCATTGAATAAAAACTTAATCAGCATTCAATTAAATGCACAGAGACCAACAACAACAACAACAACAACAACTTTGTGGGGTAACAAAAGTCAGAAAAAAAACACACTGTGAGAATTGGGGGGGGGGGAATAGTGAGGAAGAGCGTTGCAAGGGTGGAAGGGGGGTGGGGGGGGGGGAATAAAGCGCGTTTTCGTTGATTATGTAAATCAATTGAGTAGCGAGATAAAAACAAATTTCGCTGATATATCGTTCTTTAGTATTATTTTCGGATTTCTCATTTTCTCTTTTTTGTCGCCCGCGCCACGTTTTTTATATAATCATCGTTGACAATTGTGGGTCTGTCGATTTTAAAAATACCCTGTAAACCAATAAAGGGTATATTGACTGCAGACACTTTTCAATAGATTAAATATATGCAATAGAAATTATTTAAATATATATCTGTATCTTTACATTTTCATATCTTGTTTTTTTTTATATATTCCCATATGTAGCATACTTTCTAGCGTACAGGGTATCTCTTAGCTAGCATCTATTTCCAGCTCAACACGTTTTTGTGTTCAATGTATTTCACAATAATCGCGTCAACGAGCCTCTTTTTTTGTAAAGACTTTTTTTGATTTGTTAATAAATGGCAACTAGAAAAACGCTTTAATTAACAAAATGAGAAAAAAAATGACTTCGTTATATCATCACAATTGGAAAAAAACCAAACTGAAACTATTGATGCATATGTGTATCTGTATTATCGAGTAGTTTAAAGCAATGAATAAAATGGATAAATGTTTTTCCAGGCCTTCAATCATTTTAGATATATGTACTTGCATTAAACTTTAATAATATAACTTTGAGTTGTAAATAACATGAAATTAAATGAGTTCTATTAGTGTTTACATATATGTGTAATTAAACTAAATACTGTTATTAGTATTTAATACCCGGACAATCCCTCAATATGTACAATATAACGGGGAATAGGACGGAATCAGTCAACCTACAATTACATTGCATATTCCATAAACTAACAGTTTTCCTTCTCTTCCATACTTTAATAAAAACTTTGATTTTGTTTGCAGAAACTATGAATAATATCTATTTAAGTATAAAAGAATTAATAGAGTATAGAAACTATATAAAAGTAAAAATCTGAAGATAAGTAAATTTGGAATTTGTGACCTAAAATAGAGGTTTTCAAATAGAAATTTGATCTATCTATAACAAATAGAGGAAACCTACAATTAAAAGTAAATTTCTCTGTGATTCCTTCAAGGAAATTCCTTTGAAATCTTTTAAACTTAGAAAAGTTTTAAATATAGATTGTAATTTATTATAATAATACAATAATAATATAATTCTATAATAATAATATAATAATATATAATATATAAATATATATGTTAATTATTAAACGTATTTTAAAAACCCCATAAAATCTCTGTAAGTTTCATTATAGCTCATATTATTTCATTATATTGGCAATAATATTGCTCAATATAACTAAAATACTTCTTTGTTTTCTTGTACCGATAACAACCGCAATTGTCAGTTGAAGTATGACTAATATATAATATGCCCTATATATAGTATATACATATATAGGAACTGGCACCTGTCGCATTTAACAGTCATGGGGAAGGAATGCAATTAGTTGAACTTAAAATTGACTAATTGCGATTTTGCAACTTTGTACTGAATATTATGTAAAACGCAGTTCTTTGTCTTTTAACTCAAACTCTTTCTCTTCCTCTTCCTTCTCGCTCTCGCTCTCTCTCTCTCTTTGTCACCCTCTTTTTTTGTTGTATGTGTCGAATAACGCGAATCTGCAGAAAAGCTGCGCAAAGCTTGTGAAATTCTAAAACCGCATTTCGCTTTGCTGAGTAACTCAAAATTGTTGCCAAGGGCCTCAATTTATGATGAAATAATCGCCTCTTTTATATTTTATATTTTATATAGCACCTATTTGTGGGTTCTATCCGCAGTGCGGACGACCTTGGAATAAAGTAAAATGGAGGCCCGTCGCCGTATGACACACATCCGATATCAGTGAAGTGATCTAATCACGGAACCCACAACCTCTTTGTTCCAGCCCCGTTGCAGACGCGGTGTCTACGCGTCCAACGACATGTTGCCCGCGGGTCTGGCAAGTGGAACGACAGCGAGCGACGGGAAGGGGCCTGGAAGGGGCACTGGGCGAGCGAAGAGCGAAGAGCGAAGGGGAAGAGCGAAGAGCGGCGAGCGAAGAGCGAAGAGCGAAGGGGAAGGCAAGTCGAGGAACACGCCATTTCGCTGTCGTATCTGAAGTGCAGTACATTTCGCGATAAACACGCGACCTTGCAAACGATTCCCGTTCCATCTCCGGCAATAAAATAACACAGCTACACCTACAAACAAACTACACTCGAAGAAATCGAACTCAACTTTAAAGAACAATTCATTCTGGAAAGTTCTTTCACAGAGAAACTGACTAGCAACAAAACTTTTAATAATTCGACTGATAATTATATATTTCTTTTTCTCTGCCACAAATTACGAAAGTTTTTCGCTAAGTGTACATATACAAGTACTTATTGAAGCTTTGTATGTGACGCATTTTTGCCCTAGCACCGTTAAATATTGATTTAATATTCTTTGGCTCTACTGCTGATAAGTATTTACTTTCATACATATACACATATACATATATATATATAGTCGTAATTGTGAAGAGTTATCTGATGCATAGTATAGAGTACGAGTCAGACTATTTGTCGTCCAAGTTGTTTGAAATTAGATAAGGGCCAACGCGAAACGCATTTCCATCGGTTCCATCGTAATTTAACACCTCCGATTGCTGTTCACAAATATTTGTTGTGCACACACTTGACTGTGTGTGTGTGTGTGTGTAAAATAGTAAAAAGCAAATAGTAAAGCTCGATTTCTAACGAACTAACTAAGCTATTAATGGGCATTATTTAAATAAAGTAAACAGATGAAATAAATATAAATTTACCTTGAATTACATTTATATTTAGATTATTGTTTTCTTTAAATGTGTCAAGTGTTCAAGGTCTTATCGCTATATCAGTTGGTTCCCGTTGGAACAATCATTTCTAAGTTAAGCATTTCATTGATAATATTTTGTTTGTTGAGATACATTCAATTAAATCTTATTAAATAAGTATACTCTTCTTATAATATTAAAAGACGAGGTTCTATTAAAACAATCCCTTTGTCCAATCCTCCCCACTGAGTAAATTTCTTCCATATTAACTTTTAACTTTTCCTACTTAATTTAATCTCATGTAACAGAAACTCCCCAAGGATTTCGAAATGAAGGATCGCCTCGGGTCGTAAGCCAGGAAAATTACCTTGGCAACTTTATGAGACAGTCGTAACACTTAACTTTTTGTAGCCGCATCGAAAACTGTGGAAAAACCCAACGATCAACTCATTGTGGAAAATTTGCGGCTCATTTGGGAAGCGTGGATCAGGTAGCTGAGCAACCAGGTAAATAGATACTCACTGTGATATGTACTTGATGCCAAAATCCACTTAAACGTGAAGACAAGAGACGGGTACGGGTACGGGTAAGGGTCCGGGTCTGGGTCTGGGTCTGGGTACGGGTCCGGGTACGTATACGAGTGTAAAGATACGGGTAGGGGCATAGGAAGGGGGATGACAGTAAACACTTTCAGCTGATGCAATGTCATCAATTTGGAAAATCAACTTAAATGCGACCCTTTTTTTTTTTTTAACAGTAACTGGGTTCGGGACAGGGATTGGGAATGGGACTGGAACTATTTGCATAAATTACGCTGGCAGTCGAGTAGTTCTTTCTTTCGGGTCACAGTTCGATTCAATGTTATAGTTACAGTTTTTTAATTGATTTAGCTTGGGGCGAGACAGTCTGTTGTCTGAGTTAACTATTTGAACTCTCCATTCCCTGCCCCAATGCGTTGGCCCAGTGAACAGTCAGGTTCGAGCCAGAATCAGTTGCCTGACCTTCGTTGCGGATGGCGCACACGCAATTTTAAGGGTGATTAGCGTTCGGATAGGGATACCAAAAGACCAAAAGACCAAATACCAAATAGTAGAGGAAGGCAAAAGTTGCGCCTGGGAGTTGAGTGTTAAATTGATAAATTGCCTTTATTGGAAAGGAAGTTGCGAGCTGTCTGTGGCAGCAACATTTGCCGCTGGGGTGACACTATTTTTATGAGCATCAAGTTGCTTTGGGCATTTCGCCTGCCAGCGTTGGCCGTAAAAACCCGAGCTGAGAGTTGTTTTCCCCTATTCCAACAAATATATTTCAGCTTCGAAACTTCGAAATCGTATTTTAAAAATGTATCTTTAGGATTGCCATATAAAAAGGCTAAGCTGAACAGTCTTCTATATATCATATAATTGAATTTTTTTTTGTATCTATGAATGAGTTATATTTGTTTTTTTTGGTTTAACTTATCTGTGTTGCTTATCTTATCTATAGATTGCAAAGACTCAAATTGAATCAGCGTGGCAATTTCGCAAGATCTTAAAACCATATTATTTATTAATACATATGTATGTACATACATATATAGCGTAATAAAACATAACAACGATATCAATCGCTTTTTGGGTCTGTTTTGCTTCATCACCTGTTTAATATTCTATCTTTCACAACATTTGCATTCTCGCTGCGCCCAAAATTCTATGGAACTAATCTACAGCTGTCGTAACAGACAGACAGCGAGCGACAGAGACAGAGCGAGAACGAGGAGGGAGGTGGTGGGATGGGACATGCAACTTACACGTATCCAATGGCTGCATTGGCGCTGCACTGGCCCCGCAGGAGATCCACGGAGATGAGCCAAGCGGGCGGCGGGTGGAAGCTTCACCGTAGGCGCAGATAACCCGTGCCCGGCACTCACGTATGTCCAGTAATTTCATCATTGCTACGTTTTCTCCAATTTCATGAAACTTTACGTAGTCGAAAACAAAAAATAAAAATAAAACTGAACAAGAAAAAAACCCGTTGCCAAGCAGAAAATGAACTATTGATGGAAAAAAAAGCTGACGGCAAATGCAACACAAGCAAAAGATGCAGAGAAATGCATTTGTGTGTGTGAGCAGGTCTCTCTGCTGGGTGTGTATGTATGTATGTGCGACTCTGTGTGTGTGTGTGTGTGTGCAAAATAAAACAGATGATTGCCCATAAGCAAAACGAAGAAAAGAAACAGCAGCAACAACAAGACAAGCTCAAAAGCTTGGCAATGGCTGCGACTGCGGCTGCGACGTCGACTTCGTCGTCGACCGGCCGGGTCCACATCAGCAGCGGCCGCGTCCGCGGCTTGGGCTCTCTTGCGCTCTGCCAGCGAAGACATAAAAAAATAAATAAATAAATAAGCGAGCTAAAAAGAAAACAAGCAAACATCAACAACAGCCGCAGCAGCAAGACACACACACATATACATTTGTATATACATATATACACATACATATGATTGTTTGCACGTATGTGGAAAAACAGATGAGTGCGACGTTGCCGCTGCACAACTGGTTTGCAGGCGGCTCAGCTGGCAAAGTAGGTGAAAAACGGCAACGCTGTGCTGGCAATAGGAAAACAGCAACAACACACAGTCGCAGTCGCTGCGGCAGCAACAAAACCATAGGCAAATTACATACAGACATGCAGACCAAATATATATATCTGTGAGCGTGTGTTTTGGGGGGCCCGTTGACTGCGAGAAACGAGTTGGAAAATCAAGATACTCACAGCCGATGAGAAGCGCTGCCAGCAGCGAAGCTAACAGCGCTGCAGCGCCCATAAAAACGTTGAACGGCCACGGCTGACTTTGTATACAGCAGCAGCAGCATTGCATATGTATGCGAATGTGCATACACTCATATAGACGTGTACATATGTGTTCGAGTGGGGGGAGGACGTGCGGGAACCTGCTGTGCGGCACCACAAAACAGATGATGAGCGAAACAGCTGCACAGCCAATTGTTGTTGCTGCTGCTGTTGGTCTCACTGTCGCTCTCGGAGAGCTGCGACTCAAGAGCTGCTTGAGTCGCGTCAGCTGTGCGAACGGTGTGCGAGCAGCTCAGCGGCACCTTCAATTGGCTCACTCAAACTGCTGTCAGCTGTGAGTTGAAGAGCGCGCACGCTCAAAGAGCATATTTAAGAGCGTCTGTTTCTCTTGAGTGCGTGCGCGCTTTGCCACTCAAACTAACAATTGAGTGCTATGCGCACATAAGAGAAATATAGCTCAAATTAACAGCTCAACTTATGTAGCTGCCTCTTGTACAAATTCTTACAATAAGCAACTAATTCGAAAAGAACTCGCAATGTTTTTAACTTCACTTACACAGGCATACACTCACACACACACACACAAATAATTGAATGCATATTTATTTATGCTAATGCCAGCCCCACTTCCCCCCTCCCCGCTACAATTGCTGCTGGTCAAAAAATTCAAATGAAAAAACTTTTACGCAAAATTGTGTAAAAGAAGTTTGCCAAGTACTTTGCATATTGAGCATAAATCAATTATGCATCTTTCAGATACATTTCGGCAGCGCTCAATTGAGCAGCGAAAACATATTCAAAGTACTTTTACTAATTTTTAGTCATTTCGTTGTGAACAACAACAGCGTTTTCCGCAGCCACTAAATATAGATGAAAAATTGATTGCACATTAAAAAAATAGACTCTTTTCATTCACTTTGCTCGCTACGAAAACTTTTGGCCGATAGATGGCGCCAGTCGTACCGTTTGCGCTTGTGAATCGAATTTTTCACGTTTCTCGTTTGCTTATCGCGTGTGTTGAGCGTGTGTGTTTGTGTGTGTGTGTGTAGAGTAAACACGTCAGCAATTTATTATCTGCAAATTATGAATCAATTGCTTTCAATTGTGATTCGGCTCGGCGATAAGCGATTTTATCCATTCGCAAATATTTTGATATCATTTATCGCTGCTTATTTCTAGATACAATTTTTAAATAGATCATATGTTGTCGAGGTTTTTTATAGTCGATCATTACCGAATTCTGCGAAGGCAGATCTGCAGAGACTCTAGAGACGATTTCCCAGAACTTGCCTCAATTTGTTGCCAGCAATTTTCACCTTAGCCACATAAAAGCAATGAAAAGAAAAACTCAACTCGATTCTTGTTAAATCGTTGGTGCTTTTTCTTTAAACAGCACACGTTTTGCGGTTTTCCACATGCGGCAACTTTCTGCATAGGAAAATTTGCAATGTGTTTCTTGTATTTATTTTTTATTTTTTAAGAGAAACACTTAAAAATTATTTTTAAAATGATGCAAAATTCAGTCAGTGTTGAATGTGTGAATAGACTCTAGACTTTAGATTAAAATGCAAATCTGATGTTCAGATTGCGAACTTGATTGGCTGGCCGCAAACTCAAACAGATCGGGTTGGCAGGAGGAGGGGTCAGAGGTCAGCACGAAAGCGACGAACTTTACATTTTATTTGGTTTATGCACACAAAAGCTAATGTGCATAAGATACATCTCTATGATGGAGATGCACATGCAGATACAGTTACAGATGAAGATTTAGATACAGATACAGATACATTTACACACGCACACATTTCACAGAATTTCAATTCGAAACGAAAATTCTAGAGACCAGAAACACACACACACACACACACACACGCACACGCACACACACTTGCACACCCACAGGCAAACAGGTTGAGATACATTTCAATCTTTCAATCTTTCGTTTTCAATCTACGTTTAACAACAACAGCAACAATTTCATAATCTACGAAATGCATTCAATTGAAATGAAAGGACACATTCAGGCTCAATCCCTGATATGAATATCAAATTATGCCAACATAAAAGAAAACCAAAAGATACAACAACAGCAAAGATTCTTTCGAATGCTGACGAAATTCTCAAAAATGTTCTGCATACGTTTAGAAATATATACATTTATATACATACATATGTATTATGTATATACATATATTTTAGATTACACATAAAGGGAAATAAGAATTTTATAAAAAAAATCAAATGGTGAAATATATTTTATAGCAATTATTAAACGAAGTTCTTAGAAAATGTTTTTTGATTTATTTGTCATATTTTTTATTGGAACTTTTCTGGTCCAGGATATAAATATAACTTTATAAGTTAATAAGTTTAGTTATTAAAAAGTATCTATGTAAAATATCTTTTTTAGTGATCGTAATATCTTTAGCAAATGTTTAAACGAACATTATGAGATACGCATCTAAAGCTATGTTAAGGTGAAAAAAAGAAAAGCGGAAAAGTTGATTTGCCGCAAAGTAAGTTTTCACGGCCTGCGCTCGAGATACTTCTCGACAGATTGTATCTTTGTCAGATCTCTGGGGTAATTGTTGTGAAATTAGGCAGCGTGGCAACTGGCAGCAACTTGCAACTAGCCAAGTTGCTACTTGCAACTTGCTACTTGCTACTTGCAACTTGATATGCCATTAGCCACACATTGTGAGTCGGCAATCCGCAATCCGCAGTCCGCAAGCCGGAGCCAGCCCACTTGGCCACTGGGCTTCGATTTTCGAAGTTGTTGCGAACTGCAGTGGAAAATTTCAATTTTGACATGGTGCGTTCTCCGGGGGCAACAACAGCAACGCAGTCGCTGCGCCGCTGACTGCGGGCAGCGCAGTAATGTGGAACGAAACGGCCGCTCGGCGGGAGGGTGTGAAGTGGCTACGAAAATTCGTGTGTACGTGCGCGGCGCGCTGCGCTGCCTGCTTCCTTGACTTGCTTTGGCAGGAGAGAGAGAGAGAGAGAGAGAGAGACAGAGAGAAAGAGAAAGAGAGACAGGGAGAACGAGAGCGAGAGAGCGTCATCCTTTTTGGCCTGCCTTGGCTGCTCGTGCTGCCCGCGCCGGCAGCGGCGAAACATGCTCATGCCGGCACAAAAGTCGCGTACGTGCAAACGCACACATGCAGCGAGAGAGAGATACATGCGTGCGTATGTGTGTGCATATACGCACTCAGGCGACAGAGCGACAGAGTTGAAGGAGATGGAGAAACAAAAACGGCGACTATGCCGGGCCCGGTTGTAGGTGCGCATGAGCAAGTCGGCGTGTCGAAGAGCGTTGAGTGAAACAGCTGATGAGTGAAGAGAACCGAGCGCTGTAACAAGCAGTCAACTTACATCAGCCGTTTTGCCTGTGCTTCTTTCTACCTGCAGTCGCACAACAACACCAACAGCAGCAGCAGCAGCAGCAACTACAACTACAACTACAGCACCCACATGCACACATACACACACACATACACACAGACGAGCGCGCAATCATATGCTCGGGCATGCATATATTGAGTATATACGTGCCGTATAGCGGTCTCTTTGCGGAGAGCACGACCGCTAATTGCTCAGCAAACACATACAGCGCATTGTTGTTGCCGCTGCGAGCGCCCTCTCAAACGAGTCAGCAGCACAACCACCACCATGAGCACCAGGGGAACTGAGCGAGGCGGCCGCAGGGCCAGCCGGCCTATAAATAGCCGGCGCAGAGCGGTTCGCTTCATAGTAGCTTCGAAACACTGCTGAGACAAACACATAGAACAGTAAGCAACAGCAAAGCAGCAAGAAAAGAAAGCGTAAGCAGCAGCTAAATTAGCGTGTATTTCAAATTTTCTACTGTTGGACACAAAATACACAAATTTTTTTTGTTTCACGAAGAATTCTATATAACAAACAATATAAAATAAAACAGACACACACATCTAAAATGTACTTGTAGTACTTGTAACTGTTAAACCAACAAATTTTCAATAATTTTATGAAAATTATGAAATCTTAAATAATAAATTGCCATCAAACAAATGCAACGGACCAACGCCATTTAAGTGATATACAACAAACAACCAACAACAACAAAAAGTGCTGTGATTTCCAACTACAAAACAACAACAACAACAAATCAATTTAATTTAAACTCAACAACAAATTTCGAGCAATCAGCAGCAAAAATTGAGAAGAAAACATAAAAGGAAAAAGAAGCAACCAGCAAATTGTGATAAATAATAAATAATTAACAACAAACACTTTTTTTTTTTCTGTAAAAAAAAACGTTTCAAGTGATACAAAACGAAGCGAAACAATAATTAGAAGCGAGAAAATCGACACACACATTTTCCCGAAATAAACCCAAAACCAAGCACCGAACAGCAACAATTCTTATTCTAATGAAAATGGAAGTACTCGCTGTGCAGTCAAACTACGGCGGCGTTCTCGGATCCAACAAAGTTAGAGGTAAGTTCGAAAACCCCAAACCAAAAAAAAAAATAGCCTACACACACTTAGTTCTAGAATGTGCCAGAAAATCAAACGAAACGAAAGCAAAGCGAGAAAATCGAAAAGTTTCGACCAAATTCGCAAATTGCAAATCGAATCGAATAAATTTTAAATTTACGAACGTTTTTTTTAATTTGAAATATCTTCCAAAAGCTTTTAATATTTCAATATGTATTTGAAATTTAAATTGTGAAAACACATTTTAAATTAATTTTTGAATTTTTCATTTTTGAAATATAAATCAAATTGATATTGAATTTGAACAATCATTTTTTTCAAAAAGTTTTTCCTTATTTTTCAATTTGTCAAATCTAGCAATTACCTTGCACATTTCGTCAGCCTTTTGATTACAACAATTAAAATGTAAAAACTTGAAAAAATCAATTTACACATGCAAAAACGAAAAGCAACAACAACAACACAAAGTCACGTTCGCAACATTTTGTAAGACAAAAAGCAACAAAAATACATTTTTTTTTTATGAAACACAAACAAAAGCAACAAAAAGTGAAAAAAATTTAAAAATGAATTTTTTTTGTTCGTTTTACTGTTGCTTGTTGCTGGGCCCGCTTGCGCTCTCACTCTTTGGGTGCTCGCGCTCGCTCGCTCGCACATTCGGTGCGCCGCTTTTATCTCGTTCGCTGCTTGTTGCCAAGCGGCGTTTGCTGCTTCTCTGCGTTTGAGTGTGCATGTGTGTGTGCGTGTGAATGAACATTGAACAGAGCAGCAAAAGCAAAAGCAAAAGCTGCAGCTAAAAAAGCTCCAGCCAAAGCAACTTAACGCCGTTTTATCGCTCGCTAAGTCGCTCAATGTTGTTGTTATTGTTTCTTGTTTTATCAGCGTTGCGTTTTGTTTTATTGGTTTCTTGTACTTATCAAAAGTTTTGTTTTGTTTCGTTTCGCTTTTAGATTGGACCAGCACATTGACACCGCCCACGTCCGCCGCGGCGCCCAAGAAGGTCGCCGTCGCAGGCAGCGCAGTCGGCACCAGCCGCGGCCAGAACACACACAGTATTAAGCACAAACAGCAGGCGAACAGCAGCAACAGCGGCGTCGGCAGCAAGAAAACCAAATCGAGCCAGCCCAGCACCAACAATAACAACATCTACAACAACCACAACAACAATCACATTAGCAGCCCCTACTATGATGATGAGGAGCTGTCGGCCTGCTGCGACGTCGACGAAGCCGCCGTCAGCGAGCTGTCGAAGCGGCTGCTGGACAAGCTGCGCGAGGCGAAGGCACGCCATTTGACGTGCACCGAGGTGTCGCTACCCTGTGATCTCACGCCCAATATTGCGGCGGACATAATCCGTGTGTCGGAGAAGGAGCCGTGCGGCACGCGCGGCTGCACCATCTACGTGGAGTTCGAGGACGAGCCGCAGAACTCACGTCGCATCGCCTCGCTGAAAGTGGACCCCGAAACGGTGTCCACGTTCGAGGTGTATCTGACGCTGCGACAGGATCATCGCGGCTGGACGGCCCTGCTGCCGCAGTTCATGAAGAGCCTGGCGCGCACCATCACCATCAGTCCCGAGTACACTATTACCAAGCACAAGCTATACTCGATCGATGGTCTGGGCGCCAGGCGCAGCTACAGCTTTGGCTCAAGCTCCAGCACAAGCTCAAGCTCCAGCCATAGCCAGGCGATTGCAACGCCAACGCAATAAGTGAGCAAATGCAGATATAGCGATAGCGATAGTGTGAGAGAGAGAGAGAGAGAAAGAGAGACGGAGACGCAATTATATTTATATATATATATACACGTACACATACACGTACACATATATATATATATGTATATATATATTAATATATGTAGAAGCGAGCCCAGCGAGTGCGACAAAAAGAAGCGCGCCCAACACCGCCCAACACCCCCTGTGATGTCGAGAGCAGTAGTTAGTTGCGAGCGCAACGCGACGACGAAGCAAGTATTCGAAGCCACCCCACCTACACAAACACACCTACACACAATCATACAAACACACACACACACACACACTCATAAACTCATACAAGCATACGTATTAGTATACGAAAAAAGAAACACACACACACACTCACACTCATACTAACTGCGAGGAGTTGCTCTTGAGCTTCTCTTCGCGTTCAATTTTTGTAATTGTGACTCTCACCACCATTTTACTTAGATGCGTAGTAGATGCTATAAAAAGCAGAAAACAAAACAAATAACTAGTGTTTTAAGTTGTTTCTCCTTTTTCAACAAACAAACAAAACCCAACAAGCAAAAAAGCAAATGCAAATGCAAAAAATCATTTAAAACATATATATATATATGTTTATACATATATATATTTATATAAAATAAACGAAAAACAAAAAGAAAACATGAAATTTTAAGATGACGATCCGCAAGCCACAGCAGTAGCGACGGCGCAGGCAGCAAAATTTGCGTGGCAACCCTCGTCACGACGCCCCCCTCCGCCTAGCCAACTGCCTAGCCCACTGCTGGGCCGCTGCGAGGGTCGCTCGTCGACAACTCATGAATATGTGATACTGTTTAAGATGCTAAGAGTTTTTTGCGTGCGCTCGCCAGTTCGGCCACACAAAAAACGTTGATAAAATATACACACACACACACACACCATACACACACACACACATACACACACACACATAACAACATAAAGTTAAATGTGAACAGATTTTTTTTTTTAATTGTACGCTATTATAGTAATAAACAAAGGAAAACAAAACAAAACAAACAAACAACAAAAAAACTTGATCTTGATAAATTTAAAATTTAACATACTTTTAATGAGAAGCATCGTAAAGAGCTGTAAACGCCGATGATCAGTTGATCAAATGATCGAACGATCGAATGATCATCGGATCCAATTTTAGTTAGACGCAGCTTGCTGCATTAAAATTTTTTTTAAATTATTTATTAATCTTAATTAAAACCAACAAATTTTAGGATTTTAACAAATTTTTATATATTATTAAATGTTTAGCGCGTACAACAAACACAACAAAAAAAAAAACATCATTAAAATTACAAAAAAAAATACATAAAATTTAAAAAACAAAACAAAAATATTGCTTAAATGTTAAGGCAAAAAAATATCTCAGTAAATGTGAAAGCGTAAAAAATTTGTAAAATTTTTTTTTGTCTGTGTAAAACTCCAATTGCGATAAAAACAAAAAATTTAATAAATATTAAAACATAAATGTAGCAGCAAAAAAATGATAACAAAATGCAAAAACAAAAAAAAAAACTAAAATGCAATGCGATATAATTTTTAAAAATTAAATTAACGTAACAAAGAAAACTTAATGTTCTCACACACATAACACACTCACATAAACACACACACATACACACACAAAAGTATCTATACCAGCTTAAAGTATCTTTATCTTTAAAATCGAAAACTATTTATTACAAAAACACACACAAACAAAAAACGATAAACAAGAAGAAATTCATGTATTAATTTTTTATTATTACAAACAAAAACCAACAACAACATATTGTATTTAATGTTAAGTTTTTTTATTGCGTAATTTAAAAACAAAACAAATAATTGTGAGAAATTTGTAACCAAAATGTAAGCAAAACAAACAAAAAAAAAAACTTTTGTGAAAAAAACAACATATACAAAAGAAGCAAAAACAAAGGCAAAAAAAAAATTACAAAAAATAAAAGCATATAATTTTTCCTGCGCTAGCGGAAAATAATTGTGGAAAAAATTAAAACAAAACGGCTTTCTATTTTTGCCCGGGGGCAGGCAGGCAGCGGGCAACGCGAGCAGCGGACGGCGCTTGTTGCGGGTGCAGCAACAGCAACAGCAGCAGCAGCAGCAGCTTTCTTTTGCAGCCCAGCCAACTGAAGTGCGGCAACAGCGCAGTGGCAGCAACTGCAGCAGCAGCAGCCTCAATCGCAGCTAGCGATCTGGCGTTAACCAGTTTGGGATTTGTTTTTGCTAGCCCGGTTTTGCAGCACGTTGGCCAAGGCTAGCGGGGGCAGCAGCGGCCACTGTGAACTTGGCTGAAAAGCGGCAACGGCGCAACAACGGCGACACTTGTCAGGCCACAAACCCAAAACGGGGCTTAAAAAGCTAACATGGCTCAAAGGTTTCCACTCCCAACTATTCGAACTCAGTTTGCAACTACTTAATTGGATTTAATTTCGGAAGCAATCTTCGATTTTCTTAAGCCAATTGTTCAATAAGAAATGCATTTATTAATTATAAATATAAAGTAGAAATAAGTTTTAGCTTTTAACTATTCAATTCTAGTTTGCCATTTTTTAGATTTAAATAAAATATCAAAAGCAGTATTTCATATTTTAAAACAAGCCTATGAGATTACTTATTAAATACTTTTAAGTTATAATAATATAGTCAAATAATTTCAAGAAATTGTTTAATTTGAATTACTTCAATTTCCAGAAAATAATATTAAATATTTTACTATTATATTTTTATACTTTTATATTTAATATTATCAATAAAACTACTTGAATTTTAAAAATATGCATTCAAAATTAGTTTGTTTTAATTGCTATTTAATATTAAACTGTAAGACATATGATTTATTTTAATTATTATTTTTATTAGGCTGTGTAGAAAAAAGGGGCCAAAAAAATAGTAAATAAAACAAATTTGATTGCTCATGTTTTTAAAACCCAATGACAAATATTGGACTCGTATTAATTTGATTCTTTTGACATGAAGCAAGCGATTTTTACAGTTATCTGTTGCTGGGCCAGATAAAGTTATTGGCTTCTGTCACTTTTTGATTACTCACTGAAAATCGCCTTTTGTTCACTTTTTATCTTCAACAAAGTTCCGCTTTTCCGTTTTTTTTTCTCTCTCTTTGTCATTTGCTAATCTTTCAATTAAACGCTTTAAAAAAATATGTAATCGCAATTAAAATTAAAATTAAAAATGTCGCGTCATAAGAATGCGAAATTAAAACACGTCACAAAATTTCGCGTGTTTTTTCAAAAATATTTGTTTTTTGAACCCACTTTTTGTCGTTGTTGTTGTTTTGCTTAGCGCCACGGGAAAATTGGATGGCTGAATGTGGGGGGGAGGGGAAGAGGAAATTTCAATTTGCTGACGCGGCTGACGCTGATTATTTCCTTGATTCTGTAATTTATAGTTGTTTTTGAAAATATGTGTTCTATATATGTTTTAGTGAAAACACGCGTTCCAAAAACAAAAAATAAAGAGAGAAACAAGAAATATTCGCCATTTTCCAGTTGGCCATGTTTTCCCTTAGTTTGTCAAGATTCGCTTTCCTGTTGGAATTTCTCGCTGGCAGCTGTTCAAAGTTAATGATTAAGTTAAAGTTAAAAGTTATGAGTGTCTTTTGGGGGCGAACATCTGTTTGGTATTTCCCCAAGATGGGAATGAATGTGGCCACAATTGAAGTTGACAATATTTGCGTGTTTTATTATTATTATTTAACCCGAAGTTGTTTCACTTTATTATAAATATTATGTGTCATTTTGTGTCAACAGCTTCTTCGGCTGTCTATTTGAAATGAACGGAATTTCTGTTTTGAATTCGCAAATATTTTCCCAAGTTGCCTCAAGTTTATTTTTGAATAGATCGCAATACCAAATGGGACACGTGCCGCCAAAAACCGAACTATTTTTTTCGACTCATTTTTTTTTTGTCTTTCATATATTCTATTTGTATTCCAAGTTTCCAACACTTGTGTGGCAAATTAATTTAAAAATGGAAATTTTCCAGTTCCAATTTAGACACGTGTCGCGGCAGATAAAACTGAAAGATCTTTTCTCTTTCTCTACCTCACTGTTAATCCCTGATGTCCTTGCTCTCTGATCAATTTTAAAATTTAGTTATCCTTCTTATCAATGGAAAAGTGTATGAATTTCCCAACATTTCTTTATCAGTAAACAACTTTTATTTGAGCAAACACTTGAGAACGTACTTTAAATACTGATAGACGTGTCTGCGGTACAGTGAACACTCTCTCAAATGGAAAATGACTTGATTGAAGGCTTAAAACATTCGTTGAGATATTCGAAATATAAAAGGTTTTCACTTTCCGGCCCTAAGTAGACGAATTGTAACTGTGTTTAGCTTGTGCGCACTTCAAGATACATTTGTATCTTTTTCAGCATAAATATCTTTTGATCTTTTGCATGCTCATAGACCTTAATTTGTCGATGGGCAATCACAGCAATTATTAAACGCATTTTGCCAGTTTCTTTGACCTTCAAGCGACCTTTTTAAGGGTTCTCTCGCCGTTGTTCCTTTGTTTAAGGCAAACCACAAAACAGATCCTGCAATTTATTATTCGATATGGACACAAGCCAGCACCTCGCCCTTTTATTTATTTGCCCTCCTCCCTTTGTGCCTAATACCTTAAGTAGTAAATTTCTAAATCAGTTTTGGGATCCTTTTCAATTCCATATACTATTCAGCTAGCCAAAAGATATATGTGTATGTATTTATATATGTATATACATATATATTTACTTTTGTAGCTGGGTTCTGTCTGTTCTGTTTTGTCAACTTGTCGTATCTTTTGTGTCTCTGACTCAATTGGTGGTATCGCTTAGATTTGCTTGTTTCAGTTACTGATAAGCGAGTTTGTACTTCTCATTACTGTGCACAGTACACTCAGCGAAACGCAGGTGTGACTAAAGTGACTAAGAAAATGTTGTTTAACTTGAATTCTTAATTTACTATTTATATATAGTTTTTTATTTTAGTAAAATTTTTATATATTCTTTATTTAATTTATGTTGTCTATGTTTTAATTTAAATAAAACTTTGCTTTAAGCCATAATTAATTTTAGAATTGATCACTTTTTTGGATCTCCTTACGCATTGTTTAATGTATATTTTTTGTATCCCTTAAAAATGTTGTTTGTTTTTGCTTTAAGAAAGTTTTTTGGCTGAAAGTTTTTGGCTTGCATTAACAATTGCTTAACAATTTCGCTTAGTGTAGATATGTAGATAGGTGTGTTTGTGTGCATGTGTGTTAATGCTATTGTTGTTGTTGTTGTTGTTTTTGTTGTTGTTGTTGTCGTTGTTGCCAACGGTGCGTTTGTGGCTGTGGCTATGAAAACAATGACGACTGTTGCGAGGCAGGAAAGCGGAAATGCGAACTGGGCGAAGAGAGCAACAACAACAACAACAACAGCAGCAACAAAAGTCAACAGTAATTGTAGCGTTCCAAGGTTTTCACAATGTGAATGATATGTGTGTGTATAGGTGTGTGTGTGTGTGTATTTGTACCTGGGCTAGCAACAATGCGACGACAACTTTTCATTGCAATAACAAAAGAAGCAACAACAACAACAACAACAACAACACTAATGAACAGCGAAGGTTTCATAAGTCGCAGCAGCAACAACAACAGCAACAACAACAACAACAATAACAACAATGTAGTACTTAAAACAACAACAGCAATAAAAGAAAACGACTGCAAACCAATTGTGAGTCATTTGCCAGCTCTTCGCTCTATGTTGCTGTCTCGCTCGCACCAACTGCAAATGCTTTGAATAAGAAGTAACAACAACAACAACAACAACAACAAATAGCCACATGTGCAAAATTGTTGAGCATAGAAACAAAAGATACAACAAAAAGAAAAAAAATTAAAACAAGTGTAGCATAAAAGAAGAAGAGCAGGAAGAAGAAGTTGCAGCAGCAGCAGCAGCAGCAGAAGAAGAAGAAGAAGGTTGACTTGATAATACACACACACACACAGAGACAGACAACAATGTAATCCCCTTGGCGGCCAGTTTGGTAAATTGGAAAATGTATCTTACAGATATGAAATGTAACGGCTGCTGCGGTCGGCAATTATTGTGTACAAGTGAACCGCAATAAAAATGTAAATTTCTCGTGGTTTTAAATGGCTGCTTATCTTCAGCACCAGCCCCAACTTCGTTTCCCCCAACTGGCCGCAGCTGCAGCGTTTGCGGGGGCGCCAACGAAAATGTATCTATAAGATACAATTTAAGCACAACGCACAAACGCAACGATTTAAGACTTGAGAGCTGTTGATGAATGTGTGTGCAAACAATGTTAAGCAGTTGTTTTTTAACTAAAATGTACCCAAATAATGTTCGAGCCTATAAATAACATATATTTTTTTATCGCAATTTTGCATCCATCAAAAAGAAATTGATCAATTTGTTTACCGAAAAAAAAAACCATAACAAATTTATTTGAATAGCCAAATCAAATACATACATGAGTACAAACATAAGTGTGTGCGATTTGTACATTGTTTATTTACTTAATTATTTATTTATTTTTATTTTTAAATTCGCTCGCATGTTTATGAACAATTTTATCAACTACCCTGGGAACGATTAATCAATGAGGCTCACAATCGAATGTCAAATTGAAAGCAAATACGAACAAAACACAAATGTTGCCCCCATCGGGGAATTTGGAGCGTTACTTTTGCCAGTGCATGCAAAACTGTCCCCGGGGAAATGCGTTGTTTTCCTTTGTTTGCAGCTCCCTTAAAGTAATTGTTGTTGTTAACTAATCTCTTTCTTTCTCCCTCTCTCTCTCGCTGGCAAATAACAAAACACACTTTGAAATCAAAAATTTGCATATAGAAATTGTTGATGGTAAAAAAAAAATCTGAAATCTGGGCCAAGCTAAAAATAACCTTATTTGTTTTTTAACTAAACCGCATTTATATAAATACTGCTAAGTTCTTAATTTATCCATTCTTTCAAATATATATTAAGTGAAATATATTTAAATTCAGCATTTACAAATTGGTTTTGAAATAAAAAAAACAAGACCTAAAATAAATTTAAATTTTTCAACTAAAGTTTAACTATCTACATTTTAAAACACAGGAAAGGATTATTTTTATTTCTATTCTGTAAACTAAAAAGATGATTCTCCTTGAAAACAATTTGTTTTCTTATTAAAAAGTTTTCTTAATAACATACTTTGGGAAATATAAGTTTCAAATCTTATTTAAACAGCTGTAAAAACAAGTTAAGGGACTGTGGGAAAAATATTGGCAATAGCTTTATAAAGTACAGATCCAGATAAAATTACTTCCTAAGATAACGAACTAAGAAGAAAAAAATTCAGTTATAAAAAATTGTATCTTAAATATTTTTTGCTGGCTTTATGGCTAAAAATTGTAATTAAGAAATTTTTAATTTCTTATTTAAATAATACAAAATAGGTTAAATTTAAAAAATCAATTTTTTGTATAGAAGGTAAATAAATCTTATAAAAAAAAGGCAAAAAAAAATTAAGAAAAGATTTAAATAAAACAGCATTTATTTAATTCGTGTTTAATTAAAAACACATTCTGAAAAAAAAAATTATTTTCTTTTTTGTTTAAGTTTTATTTTATTGCAACACGAATTGAATTATGCAACATTTGCGTCGCTTTTGTGGCACACACATGACTTTGAACCGTGGCGAGAACCAAGCTGAACCACTGAACCACTGAACCACTGAGCCAGTGAACCACGCAGCAACGGAGCCACTCGGCGGCTTGAGAAACCGCAGCGATGACTGCGCTCAAGTTTTTCATGTTGCACGTTGCACGTTGCCAGCTTTCCATGCGAGTTTCTTTCAGTGGATTAGTCATCCTCAATTCGCAAATTATCATTATCGAGTTTAAACTGGATGATCGCCGTTGTTGTTGTTGTTGTTGTTGTTGTTTTTATTGCGGTTGCATTTTTAATTTTGTGTAATTTTCATTTCAGCTGTGTTAAGTGTTCAACTTGTTGTTGTTGTTGTTGTTGTTGTTGTTGTTCTTATTGTTGGTCTTCAACCTGTTGTCGTTTATTGTGTACTTGACAGCCATCGAAAGGGCAAGCAAACACATTTCGCAAAGCTCATTAAGTTTGCTGTTTTTGCGCATACCCTTGAATATACACTTAAATGGGGTATGACAGACTAACAGACATCATAATAACATAAGATTTATATTATCCTAAACTTTCTAAAACACATAATTGAAACTTTTAACAATTCCTTTTTTTTATTTCAGGCTCAGTTTGATCCTAAATAAATCCAAAATCATTAACTGATTGTCAAAATGATCTTTTATCGTTTAAATAAAAAAAGAAAGAAATTATAAAAAATATACTTAGAAAATCAAAAAAGATACTTATAAAGCTGAAGACAACAATCTGAGATACTTCTAGAAACGAAGAATGCAATCTGAGATACTTAAAAATAACTAAAAATCTATCTGAGATACTACATTAAAAAAGAAAACAATCTGAGATACTTAGAGAAGAAGAAAGTTTAATTTAAAATAAAATAAAATATACTTAAATAATTTAAGATACTTATAGAACAAATTAAAACAATCAAAGATACTTATATTAAAGAAAGGAGAAAAAAATAATAATTTATAGTTATAGAAAACAAGAGAATACTTTAAGATATGGAAAGGAAGTGAAGAAAAAACTGAGATACTTTTAGAAAAAAAGCATATAAACTAAGATAGTTAAAGAAGTGAAGAAAACAATGTAAAACATTTATAAACTGGATAATTTTCTATCTAAAGAAACAAGTAACATTATAAATTGAGCAGTGTATATTAATCAAGAATTTATAATGTAAGGGCTTTAAATAAATTATGTACACACACATATATATATATATATTATATTTATATATTTATAAAAAAAGAATTCAATTTTAAAGTTCAACTAAAAGCTGAGTTTTTTTGTTATAATCAATACATAAGTATAAGATTTTCTATATATTTTCTTATTTTACATCACTTCTGCCATATTTTATTTTTAACAGTTTTTAATTATCCTTTACATGTCTTCTGATTAACACACACATAATTAAGATATATCTCAATCTTTTACAGGGCAGCTGCCAGTCGTGCACTTCCCCGTTGAATGCACACCTCTTGATGTTTTTTTTTTTTTGTTCGTTCGGTTCATTTCTGGTGTTTATCATTGTTGCCGCAGCCCCGTTGAGCCCCCGATCTAGCCTAGGGGGGTGTTGGAGGGGGTCGAGGGGACCGAGCTTAACCCGAGCCGCGAGCTGTGCTAAATTTCGTAATCGAAAGTTGTTTTGATGGTTCAGTTTTGTTTTTTTTTTTTGTTTTCGTGCACTAAGCGCTTAGTCAAAGGTATTAAGTAATACTTAGACAAATGCGATATGATTGAACAAGTGTGTGTGTCTGTTGTGTGTGTGTGTTGTGTGTGCACTTGATGTACTCGAAGCGACATGTAAATGAGGCCCACTTGGACTGGAATTGAATTCTGCTTTTGAACTCGGGCCAAATAAACATTTGCCCAAGTCGTCGCATTAGTCACAGGGTAAACATTTAGCACAGAACGAAACAGAACGAAGCACACAACGGATCGTACAAATATATATACATATATACACATATATAGATAAATTTGTTGAGCTATGTTTAGCTTAAGGAGTCATTGGGAGTTTGCTCTTGCCTAGAAAAAAGTTGGTTGATTAAACAATTCAGTCTTAGTCAGCTATTTAGCATTTGTGTTTCAGTTTAGATAAGAACAAAAAAGAGAATATAATATGGAATACATAGTATTTATAAGATAAGGAAATATAATATTTATATACAAAAATAAAAGTTGTTCTCTTAAACCAATTCAGCTTTAAGAACTATTTAACTTTATATTTTATATCTTTAAGAAAACACTTTTAAATGTGATAATATTAATATTTATAATTAAATAAATAGTAAAAATTAAAAAAATAAGTTATACTCATATATCAACTATATTTAATTAATATACAATATAATTAAATATTTTGTTGTGTATTTAATTAATAAATAATATAAATTTATATTACTCTACAATAAATAATATTTTTGTATATTTATTTGCAAGTTTTTTATTTTTTTTAGTTTTTATAAATTCTTCAAATATTTATGGGCATGCAATTAAATTTTAATTGATATTTAATATGAATATATATAATCAAAAAATATAATACTTTCTTTTAATACTATTTTGCTTTAATATGACGCAGTTTATCTTGAATAAAGTTTATTGCGATCTTCAAAGTATTACTTTGTATTTAAGCATATATTAGCCAACTAACTGTTTGGTTTCCTTTTAAAGTATTGTTTAATTAAGTGGTTATCGAGAGAGTGTTTAAAGCGTATGAGAAACATGCACACAATGCGTGCAATTCTTAACTAGCTTAAACTTAACTTTTCCAGCCAAAAACGTCACAAAAAGTGATAAAAAAAATAAGAATTGCATTCAATCATTTTTCGCATATTGACAAATTGAATTAGCTGTCGATATTGAGAAATAACAAGAAATAATAATAATAACAAAGGAAACAAAAGATTGCTTTGTAATTGTGATTAAAGTCGAAGTTTTCTAGAAAAGAAAATGATTTAAAAAGAAGCCAATCTTTTTATATAATAATAATAAAAATAATTACAAAATTTCTTTTTTTTGGTTATAATAATAATAAAAATAAAAAATAAACATAAGAATACAATCAAAAATAAAAAGAAAATTAATCAAAAAAAAAATAAAAATAAAAGAAAAAAATAAACATAAAAATAAAATTAATAATAATAA
>SCDZ01000461.1:0-57026 GCA_004143845.1 Drosophila lacertosa | reverse complement strand
TATTGAAATCATAACCATAGCCTGTTTTATTAAGCGTGGAAGTCAAAAAATATAAAAATGTTCCATTGTGAAAACACTTTCGTGTCAAACTGTATGTATCAAACTGTAAAAATTGGGCAATACCCATAAGTTTATTTTAGATTGTCCTTTTCGAACACTCTTGGATTAATAACACGTGTTGCTCCTTGGTCCGTTGCTGCCTTTTTTAAAATAAGTGTGGTAACTCTGTGCCGAATACTTTATTCTGGGTTCAATTGGCCTGAAAAAAATCGGGCCAAGTTTTTAAATTAATTTGAGCTGTAGTTCTTTGAATATGCCGTGTTCTTTAACGCTGTTCTGTATAGCTCATTGCTTAGCTCAACCTGAAAACTAGGGAAAATGGCAAGTCAAGTGAAATAATAATACTCCACCATATCATAGTATTGAAGTACAGTTGAACTTCGATTATCCGTGACTCCATTAACTGGTAACACCTGTTATCCGGGATCATTGTAAAAAACTCGATTAACCGTGATTACCTCTAATATCCGGGACATTGACTTTTTTTTTTAAAAAAACGGCTACAAAATTAAAATGGGATGAAACAAAATTGGGGAATTCCCAATACAATATAAAAAAACAAAAAACACATACAAAATTCTGCTTCTATTAACCGGGAAGATCGATTATACATAATGCTTCCGGTCCCGACCATCCCAGGTAATCGAAGTTCAACTGTATTATCAATTTACCCTTGCACTGACACCTCGAACAAATTTTTCGGCGTTGGTCATATATCTTCCGCATTACCCCAAAAAAATATTTAGGCGGTGTAGCTTTAAACTAAGAGGTAGAATTCGTAATTTATTGGAACACTTCGATTATTTGATAAAATTAGTAATCAGTGATTAGTTATTTGATATCTCTGCTATTTTTGTCAGGTGCCTATTTCTTCCTATTATCTATGCCATTCGCTAATAATGCGTATATTATACGGTAAAGATCTAAGGACCAAACTATGTTTGCTTGTCAAAAATATACTTCTTACTGTCACACAAATGCTTAAAATATCTTAATCAGATACAAAATATATAAAAGAGCCCAACGATCTGCTCACACTTTAGACACCGCTCTTTTTTTCCATGATAATGGGTATAATAGTTTCGTGAAAATATATTTAACGAGCAGATGGAGGAATCCACGATGCGATAGCTTATGTTTTCTGCCCGTCTGTCCATCGTACCGTCTGCCTGAATAAATGCACCGATCTCAAAGACTATTAACTTCAAATATGAAGCATTCTCAGCCCAACTTCTTGCACCTAATTTACCGTCCCCTAACCAATAATCATTACTCAAATTCTTATGTTGTTGTAACAACTTGGCGAACCCTTTGTAAATGCCACAACACTTTTAAAAACGGAAGCAAACAACCCAAAACATAGAAGTTTAAATTTCGGGACTAGTGCCGCACCTCACCTCCTTCTTGTTTTACATGCTTTTTAAAAAAACGGAATGGAATTCATTAGGTCCACTTGAACCACTTAACAAAGATGAGCTTCACTTATAAGATTACCCATGTCTATCAAACGTTGGCAATAACATTACGTCAATCTTCTCAGAAGCAAAGGTGGCTTTGGCGTGTTAATTTATGTGCTTTGGATCATTATTGTGCTGAAATATCTACTTAAGAGGGATTTTTAAACTGACATATGTGAACAGTGTGTTCTTGGACATTTCCACATACACGGATTTGTCAATGACCAGGTTAATCATATAAATACGATGAACATCAATATAGGAAAAACAAGCCCATACCACAATGCTCAGATCACCATGCTTAAGTGTCGTTTTTGCATATCTTGGGTTTGAATATGTGCTTTGTAGACGTCGAACATACTGTCTGACCACAATATGTATCGACACAATTCGACAGCAAGCCAATGTTAATTTTAGCTAACTTCAACAATGGGACCAGGTTTTTTTGCGTCAAAAGGCTTAGCTTCCGTGGACTTCATTTAAGTTATGACTTACAACCCGGTTGCAAATCTAATCGGCTGGTTCAGATAGTTTTTCCATTTTGGACGAAGCTAATGGCTTCATCCTCCAAAACAGTCGATTTACACTTACTACCTTCTGTACATGTTGTTGTTCAATTAGACGGCTGTTCGATAAAACCAGCCGAAAATAAACCAAAAAATAACTGAATCTGTTGTTTTTTCAGTCTTATCATTCGGAAATAATAAAATAAATAAATAGATACAAGTATAAAGGTTTATTCATTCAATCAATTAATTCAATTCGAATTGGCTTATGCCTGAGCTAGCCCTAAGGTAAACACAGGTTTGTGTTAAACATGCTAGACTTTGATTTAAAAACGTTTGAACCTAAAACTTATTAATGTTGAAACAAGCAATATACCTAAAATTAAATGATTCGATTTAGTTTTTTGTGTATTATTTGTGTTTTACACGTTTAAGAAACATTGTGAAACTTGGCTAAACAATGGTGCTTAATAAAATTCCCTTAGTAAGACAGACTAAAACTTGGCTTTCCCATAATTGCAACTTATAAAGGGATATAAAGTTCATTCAAATACAATGGGAAATTGTTGTGTATCCCATTTTAAACTACTCAAAGGCACAATTTATATTTTATATAATTTAAATTTCCCATATTTTATATGTATTTTATTAAAGTCTAGAGTGGGACGTTGATTTTTAAGAATGAATTTCGTTGTTATTAAAATCAAAAAAGGAAATGAATTTACATATGTATATACGAAAATATAAAGAAAACTCAAGTAAAACTAATATTCAACTAAGTGTTTTTTTAGCTTAAATATAAATTTTATTAAAGATAATTGCCATTTTTTAATTTTAAAAAAGGTGGTACAAATTTGAAAAACCAGCCAAAGTATTTAAAAAGGTTTTATTTTTTATTGCGTTTAAAAAAGTAGGTTTTATATTCATAAGGAAATTTAATAGAAAAGGGAAAATCTGTCCACAAAGCATAGTGGTTTTAAATGCAGTTTTTGGCTTTCTTTTATTTATACATGCATACATACATATATTAGTCTCAAGTTTCTTTTTAACACATTTAGATAAGTTTCGGCCGGATTTGATTGTCGACTAAAAAAAACCAAAAGTTTAATAAATTTGTCGCTCTTTAAATCTGATTTTTTTTATTATACCACTCACAACAATATGCAAATAATTTTATTTTATGCAATTTCCTTCTTCAGGCCTCAATCATTTTCATCATATTTAAAATGCAAAAGTATTTTAAATTGATTCATTTGTTAAATATCCATGTTATTTGTTTAGTTAAGCTTTTTTCCGCACCCGTTAACAAATTAGCCGAACACAGAACCAAAATATAAAACTGTTATTTTTGCATTCCAACAATTTTTATTTTAACAGTATCTTGTACCCCATTGACAATGTTAAGAACATTAGCGGGGATTGATTGTATAGACATGCTAACGCAATGTTAACTACAAACCCTGTCTACAGATACGTTTGAAGCCGCTCTCTTTGGTATGTTCTGTAAATGCTGGTTAGCTAGGTTAAAGGGAATGAAATTGTTCGTTCATGTTTGACCATCAGTTATACACTCTGGCGCAGTTCATCCGTACGGTCGTATGTCGCGGACGCTTTCGAATAGATTTAACAAGCTGTGTGTACGTACATGCATACATACAATAACGCCTTGATTCAAACTAATCACTAAAGCAATGTGTTTTGCGTGGTTTCTGTGAAATAATAAATATTTTAAAAAGTATGAAAGTATTTCTAATAAATACACAAGTACCTCTCAATCTATGAGAATTCACACAACCTACTTAAATGTACATATAAATTCACGTACTTACATACATAACATATAATTTTGTGGTGCACCAACATTCGAACATTTTAAAAATTGATTTGTATATTTTATGCTTATTATTATTCTGAGTCCCTTTAATTAAAACAAAGTATGTGCTTCAAAAGTATTGTTTTTTTAAGTATTAAGTCATTAGACATATGTTTGTTTTAATTATTTAATGTACATATGTATGTACGAATGAATAAATGTGAATGTGCATAGATTGTGAGCCGGACAGGTGTTAATAATATAGGATAAAATTAAATCTGTTAACAAGTCAACAAAAGGTTGTAACTATACAATCTGTTTAATAAATTAGTTTTGTTTGCCTTTTTATTAAAATGCACATGCATTGTTTGTATGTATGTCTGGCAACGCTCGATCGTGCAAAGTGTGGCAAATAATCGATAACTACCGATCTACCTACTTTACGTTGGGTCGGATAAAGTGTCAATATTGTTAACTCAGCATTCATGTGCACACAGTTATATATACGTGTAAATATATGCATGAAAAAAGCCAAGAAAAAATAAATTCAATGTCTTAATAATTGTTAAAAGAGTGAAGTGTTAATATTTTAACAGCACAAAATAGTTTACGTTTTAACAGGCTTTCAATCTCACACTTAAAAGTTGTACTTAAAATAAATGGAACAGGAAACTGTTTTACCACAGAAAACAGGTGTCAGAAATGCTCTTAAAAAAATTAAATAAAAGTAAATGTATACTTGTATACATGTAACGAAAGGAAAGAGCAGTTCTCGTCGCAAAAAGACTAATTCATCGTCAAAGGCTAAGTCAAAACCTCTGCCCACTTGGCAGCTAAATAAAAATAATTGTGATAGGAATTTTTTTAACATTTTTTTCAAGCAATCGTGTGTTTTAAATGTGAGCATAATTTACCTGGAAAACGATATGTTTCAAGGTTTGTTTCGGATATGCCATTACGATTAGTAACCAACAGATATAAATATAAACAAACACTTCCAAAAAATGCCGCCTAAGTTTTAAAACTATTTAATTACTTTTTAGGAAACTCCAATATGTTGACAAAGTATACTTAATATAAATAAAAAAATAACATTTTGATCGAGATTTACATACATATATCAAAAAATAAGCCTAACTTGATTCCTTAAGCCTGCGCTAAGCTCTAACCACGCTGATTATCTAGGACTACAGATATTTACGATATTGCCTGAGATTTCGCGTATAGCAGTCCGACTGTGCCTGAATTATGGTGCCATTAGCTGGGACTGTAAGGTAGCTCTGGTCGCACTGCTTATTTTTCCTAACTTTATCCTGTACTACACAGATGTCGCGTATTTTTGCTTGTGCTGGATTTCAGCAAACCTTTAAAGAAATAACTTTGCAAACCCCAACAACTGAAAAGCCGATTGCAAACAAGCAGACAAACAAAACTGTCGTTTTCATTGCAAAAATCATAATTTTTCAATAAAAAAAAAATTTTTTAAAAGCGATTAATTTACAAAGAATTCGTTTAAAAGGATACTTGTTTGTGGGTCGTCAGAGTGCAAATTTGTTCCTTAAAAAAAACATACATCAGTTAAATGAAATTGGATAGTTATTGAAAATAGGATACTCTTAAAAGAAGATAACAACCCTCACATAAATACCTTTCTAAAAGGTAAAAATTTTTTATTAATCTGTTCTTAGTGCTGAGTGAGTGTGTACTAAGTAATAAATCTTTTCCAATTCCAACGCTGGGAATATTAATTTGTCTATTAGTGACCAATTTTCTTTTTTTTGTATTTGGGTGGGTGGGCAAACATTTTTTTAAAATATGTGTTGGACGGGACCTCATTTAGTTCAATCCCATAACTTGTTGGAGTGTTATTAAGATGTTATATTTGAAGGGGCTTTTCCAAATTTAGTTTAAAATCTTGATTGTCTGAAAGCGTTAAGAAATGTTACTAAAACTGTGTATACTTGATCCCTATCATGAGCCAATAAAGTTTGTTTAACGACTTAAGTTAACATCCGACAGCTTTAAAGTTATAAATAAGTGCTTAAATCTATGTAGACCTATTTATTTTTTTTTAAAAATGTTGTAAAGTTATAGCTAAAATTATGTTTTGATTTGCGCATTTTGATAATTAAGAGAGAAAAATTATATAAAAAAGCAAACAAATTTTGGTAAATAGCTTATGTTTGCAAAATATGATTTGCTTATTACTTACATCTACCCCACAAGTACTTTACACCTGCATCCTTGTGGATTGCAAAAATAGCCAGAATCGGTAATCAGTATGCAAATGAGTTGAACTGTAAAGGCAGTTAAGGCTATGCCGCAAAATGTAATCAAACATTTACATATTTAGTATCTTTATCTTCAGTTTGACGAATGTCATTTTTAATGTAATACCAGAAATAGTGCAAAAAGGTATATATTTTGAAAATTTTGAATTGTTCATATAATAAATTAAATATCCTTCGTCACAAACATTGATATCAGAGATATGTGAGCTTAAATGTGTTTTTATTTGGGTTTTTCATCGAGAAGATGTGTTTTTCCGTCCGTTAATAATTATTTAATTTATTTAATAATTAAACTAATTAATCAATATGTAGATCAAGTGACTTTATAGATTACATATTTTCTTGATATAAATATATATCGTTTAGCAACAATTGCGCGTGGTAAGCCGATTTTGAAAGAAATTAGTTAAATTTTAGATTCTTATAAATCTTGGAACACTTTTTTTTGATATGCAAGCAATAAAATATGGCTAAGTCGCTAAGGAATTGTAAAATATTTTAAGCTGATTGACAATATTGAAAAATATATCGCAAATTCAGGCAGAACATCGGCAATAACAGCTCGGGACAAAAGAGCCCTGGCCACAATTGTGAAGGCTGATCGTCGCCAAAGTTTAAGAAATTTAGCTTCTGGTCAGAAAAATCGGGAAAAGTGTAAAGCGTGAGTGGACGCGGAGTTGCGAGATATTGAATATATATTTTATAAAGTATCTATTGTGATTGTTTATGTTACATACTCAATAGCTTAAATAACTCTTAGCCCACGAAAAAACATTTGCCAAAAGAAGATGAGCTTACAATGGTATCGGAAACGAAAGTCTTGTGCACAAAGGCAATGGAACACCATCATATTTAGCGATGAAACTAAATTTGTATGTCTGCCAAGGGGTAGGAGAACTACACTTTATTGAAGGGATGGACAACGCTGAAAAATACGTAAAGATACTAGAAGATAATTTAGTCCCATCAATTCGAAAACTGACTGACTGCGGTGAATAAACATTTCAGCAGGATGGAGCATCACCTCATAAACCTAAAAAATCAGCCTCAATGAACATTTTCGTATTTAAAAACAAAACTGCAAGAGATGTGAGACTCTATTTAAACTAAACAATGCACAAATTTATTAAAATCTATGCCAAAGCATTGTAACTGTGTTATACTAGAGGCCAAAGGCGATATTACTCAGTAATAATATTAAAAAAATTATATTTTTAATCAAATAGTAAATATTTAACACATCGTGCGAATTAATAGTGGGAAAAGTTTTTGAAGAAATGAATGTAACTATTATTGATGTTGAAGTGCAACAACATTTTTCTAAAGTTAAGAGACTAAAATAATCTTTCAGAAAAAAATAAGTTTGCATTTCTTATCTACATTAGTATTGAAAACATCGTCTGTTGATACGGGTAAAAAAGCTTGCCGTACGAATTAATAGGGGTCGGGGCTCGTATTAGAATTTAGTTTTTAATCCTTTTACCCGCAATCGCATGTATACGTGTGTAACGCTTGATGTTAATAATTGCTTCAATTCAAGCTTGATAATGTTTCTAAAACCTATATTAGGTATAAGTAAAATTTAAAATTTCATTTTAATTAATGCTTAAAAATTACTTTGAAAAAGGATAATCATAAAAACATTCGTTGTTTCCAGGTAATCTTTAACAGCCGTGCGCACCTACATATATACATTATTCTGTCATTCGCAATAAATTTTACAAATTCAATATCTAGTAATGAATATAACCAATATTTTATTGGATACACCGTATGCAAATTTAAATCCGAAATGATAACGACAAAAAAAAATGGAAAAATATGCTTGGAGTATACAAAAATGTACTTACAAGTTTGAATAATTTATTTGAATTTACATTATCGTAACCTCAGAACTCAATAATTAATAAGCTTAATGTTTACTTATATTGTTGTTTGTTGTGTACAGGATAAAAAGTTAAGATAAGATTACTTGGAAAAAAAGCCAAAGTAAGGTAAGGTAAAGGTCTTAAACTCTACTTTATAATAACAAAATTAACATATTATGTGAAAATTAAGTTAAATATAAAGAGAAAGATATAGAAATAGATGGCAAACCACTGATCCGGTGGGATGAATATTTAGCCAGTCCGGCAAGGTATGGCCCTTCTCATAGCTGAGAGGGATCAGTGATAGGGGTAGCGAAATCTCGGAGTGAATACGTGATATAGGGTATTATACTAAGTGCATAATTCCCGAAATAACAAAAAGAAAGGACTGTAATTTCAAGTAGGGCGAATGGGGACGGAGAAGATTAGGCGACCTAGAACAAAGGGTGAATCTATGTCACCAACAACTAATTTATGTAGAAAAACAACACCGAGTATTGCTATTCGATTATTTATTGATTCACCAAGAAAAGAACATTTAACTCTAAGTGATCAACATTGCTTCATTTAATATAAACGTGGTTGCAGATATTTATTAGCAAATGTCAGAATATCACTGATAACAAATATCAGCTAATAACAATGTTTATTTTTACTGTAAATACGAATAGTATTGATGCAGACAAACAATAACATTCCAATAGATAGATTTTTATAAAAACTACTAACAGCCTTGTGTCTTTTTTAATATTTAAACATTGTCTACAATAAGTTTTAAAAAATGTTGAAATAATTTAGTTCATTGTATTATATATTTAAGTCTATAAGTCTATACCTATTTGAATCACCGAAATAACCGTAATCATTCTTAAAGCAGCTTTTCAGCATCTCAAATTTTGATATGTCTTTGATAGTAATTTTAGAACAAAATATATTTCATTACACTATTTTGCCTCATTTTGTATTTAATGAAAGTTAAACAGTACAGTTGTTCTTACTTTTTTGAAAACATTTAAAAAAATTCTTTCATTTAACAAAGTATACTGGGAAGGCTGTACAGTTTGGATATTTGCCGCCAATACTTTTAAGCAGACCAGACAGGCCAATGTCCGATATTTTGGTTGCGAAACATTTGATTTGCATAGGGAGCTACTATTTTTGGCTTAAACTTCATTTTAAAGCGAAGAGTTTTTCCCTTTTTTGCTTGTCAATTTTTGGCAAAAATTTACTGATAAAAACAATAATACATTGAATTGACTAGTTTCTTTGTTGATTTATTTGCCCTGAACCCTCTTCATTTATACGATGATTTTAAAACTGTAAACAAAAGAAGAAAATAAAATGAACTAACTGAATGTTTGGCATTTTAAAAATCCAAAAATCATTAAGCTATTATATAATAAACTTCAAACGCTCAATCATTTTCTATATATTCTTTTAAGCCATAACATCCATAACGACGTGCAGTTTCCATAAGTAGGAATCAAGCATAATTGGATGCTATTGTTATAATCCCAATATAAATAGAAGAGGTTAAGAAATGAAAACACATCCATAGTAATATATATTCTTCTTTGTATAAAAGGGGGAAAATAGGTTTGATAAGTTAAGTCAAACTTATTAAAATATTATATATATAAAACGAACATTGTTTTAATTCTCGGTAAAAAGAAACTTTACGTACCATATAAAGTCAACAATTCCTAAGGACGCTGCAATGTAACCCTTGGTACCTTCAACTATTTTATTGCACATTTGCAAAAAACCCAAACTGAATATTGCAGCAATAACAAAAATCCCAAATAACTGGATTACATAATATTTTATTTTAAATAACATTAAGAACTATGTTACTTTAATTTAATAACCTTTATTTATAACAAATATAACAAATTGCGGTAAAATATTTTTATATTTGACATGTGATGAATTTCTGTTTTACCAGAGCCAAATACTGAGACATAATTAAATTTTTAGCCAAGTTGAAAAAATTGGTGTCCATTTAAACTTATACATTAAGAATACACTAATTAAAACAGTTTTAAGAAAAATGTTTTAAAGAATGGAAACAATTATAACAAAGAAAATACACAATATGAACTAGCGATCAGCAAATTCGAGTGGCTAATGATACCAAGCAAGGGCTTCCCATTGACCTCTCGCAAGGTCGCAATGCAATGGTAACAATTGCGACAAAATGATAAATTACATTAAAATTAACATATTATATTTTTAACTTTATTATAATAAGAACAATAAGTTACAAAATAGTTTATAAATAATTACATTTATAAAGTATAAGCATTTATTAATGTGGCTTATAATTTTGGAACAATCAAAAAGTTTGTGTATTAAAACGTCCAGATAAATATTTATTTGTTAAAGCTTACTAAGATAGTCAGGCAGATGAGGTTTGGGGTTCCAATCCGCTTTCGGTCCACAACGAAAAACTTTTTTTAACAGCTTCTTTTTAATCGTGATGAACCTTGATTGATGATTGATTGACGTAACTATGTATTTACTACAAGATAAATACTCAAAAATAAACCACACAATTGAAGGTGAAAGAGCTTAAGTTATGCTAGCTGACTTTATCAAAATTTTATGCAAAATTAAATGTTAATTGGTAATTAAATAAGCTAAATATATTTATTTAATGTATGTTAATATAATAACGTTTAAAATTATTCTATTTTCCAAACTAATGGTTTGTATTTATATAACTTTATTTATAGGACTGAATACTATGTGGACAGAAATAGTTAATGTCTAATATGCATTTAAAAAAATATGCCCGAACTGTGAAAAGAAAAAAGGCTTTTTTACTTCAGTGGACTTTACTTATAAGTTATATTTGCTTAACACAACCTGCATTTGCTGCTGACGATGGAATCAGGAGTATCCTTTCTCAATACAAATCACCTTTGGATAAACACGTCGACTTCAGCCATCAAGCTTACAATGTTACCATACCAGAGAACAGTCTTGGAAAAACATACGCTAAAGGAGTATTACATGAGAGTTTGGCCGGAATATCAGTTCATTCAAAATATGACATAAAATATAGAATAATAAGTGGTGATAGGGATAAGCTTTTTAAAGCTGAAGAAAGACTTGTGGGGGACTTTGCTTTTTTAAGTATTCGAACACGAACAAGTAATGTTGTCCTAAACAGAGAAAAAACTGAGGAATACAATCTTAAAGTACGAGCGCATATAAGTTATTCTCACGGTAAAAACATCTCAAGCTATGAAACTGAAACGGCGATTCATGTACAAGTGTTAGATCGGAATGATTTAAGTCCATTGTTTTACCCAACTGAATATGCGGTTACTGTTCCTGAGGACACTCCAAAGCATCACAGTATTTTAAAAGTTATTGCAGATGATGCTGACTTAGGAGTCAATGGCGAAATATATTATAGTTTTCTAATAGACAGCGAAAGTTTTGCTATTCACCCAACTACTGGAGATATAACAATCCTGAAACAGCTTAATTATGCAGAAAATTCACATTACGAGCTTACTGTTTTGGCCAATGACAGAGGGTCTGCTATTAACCAACAGAGCCATCAGGCCAGCAAGGCGAAAGTTTCAATCATTGTCAAACAGGTAATTACATTATACCAATATTAACAAGAAATATATATATTTGAATAATTTATAAGTTTTATAGAAGTAATTGTAATGATCATAAAAATGTTAAAGTATTTACTTTTTTGTGTAACCATGGGTACATTTTAGATAAATTAGTTGGCCTTAAATAAAAGAAGATCTTAGGACGGTTTCTAATACTATGTAAAAGCCAAAGTGTGTACATGTGAAATTATACCTATTTAGAGATTCAGATTACTTTTTAATCTGTGTTTTCTCACAAAATCTTAATTTTAATTGATTGTTTCTTGTATCTGCAAGCATTAAGATCATATGAATAGCGGTAGTCTTAACTTCAAATATGTTTATAATACCTAAGAAACGAAAAATTTATAATTCGTGAACGAATTGTTTCTATATATTAAACTTGTAAAAAATATTGAGATCAGCTTTTTTTATTTTATTTTCAATTGACATATGCATTTTTATTTTGGTAACATTGTTATAAGTTTATCATGAAAGTGATAAGGAAATTTCTTTTAATTTTTCGAGCTGGTAGGGTAAACAGGGGCCCGCTGAAATTACTTCATTATGATGGTGATTTGCGTATTCAATTTCCTCTAAAACGCAACCTTATTCAATCAAGTCAATTATCTAAAGCCAAAATCAGACTCTTTTTACTTGAAAAGGTGCCCAAAATTGCGTATTGCCGCGAGCACATACAGTGAAGTTTAAACATACTTCTGTTCTTTCCTATTTATAAAACCGTTCTTAACCGGCATGCAAAAATCAAATAAGCGATAATTCTATGCGTTAACATCTTATAATATTAGAAGCACTGATATTATATACACAAATCAAGAATGCTTACCTCTAATTATTCCTTATTCCACACCATTCAATATTGATGCTATATCTTGTTTAATACTATAGCAAAAATTATGTTAATTTATAATAACCAAGCTTTACAAAAAATTTTTAATGTAAATAACAATATTATGTACTTAAAGGTCAACTTAAATGCACCCGAAATTTATGCAAAAACCTTTTCAAGTGTAATTCCGAATTCGGGTGCTTTGATTTACGGAATAGTTAAGGTAAATGACAAGGATATTGGAAAAAATGGAGAAATACGGAAGTTGGAAATATTAGACGGAAATGCAGATGGTACATTTCAATTACGTCCCGCAGAGATGAAAGACGAGTACTATATTGAGCTAAATAAATTTGCAAGGCTAAGTGAACAACCAATTGCTTATAACCTAACACTGCGAGCTGAAGATTTTGGAACGCCATCCAGATATACTTTCAAAACAGTTGCTATACAAATTCTTCCAGAAATGAAAAATGTTCCAATATTTACACAAGAGATTTATGAAGTTTCAATTCCGGAAACGGCTCCACTCAACATGCCAGTTATAAGACTTAAAGTGAGCGATCCCGATTTAGGAAAGAATGCTTTGGTTTATTTGGAAGTGGTGGGAGGCAACGAGGGTGGTGAGTTCCGTATAAATCCTGATTCTGGAATGTTGTATACACAAAAGCGGCTTGATGCCGAAACAAAATCTAGTTACACATTAACTGTATCTGCAATTGATCAAGCGGACGTTGGGTCTCGGAAACAATCTTCTGCCAAAATAAAAATCAATATCGAAGATATGAATGATAATGATCCAATATTTGAAAACATGAATAAAATAATACAAATAAATGAAAATGAATTAGCTGGTTCATATGTAACAAAACTCACAGCGAAGGATAAGGATTCTGGAGAAAATGCATACATATCTTTTAGCATAGCAAATCTCAATGATGTGCCATTTGAGATTGACCACTTCTCTGGAGTTATTAAAACAACTAATTTAATTGATTATGAAACAATGCGACGAAAGTACACACTCCTCATCCGTGCATCGGACTGGGGTTTACCATATAGAAGGCAAACTGAAATAGCTTTAGATATTATTGTAAAAAATATAAATGATAATAGGCCTCAATTCCAGCGTGTTAATTGTAATGCAAAAGTAATCAAATCTGCACCAATCGGCTCTGAAGTCTTTACTATTTCTGCTGTTGATTTTGATGTCGGAGATTCTATATCATATCGGTCAATATCTGGAAATGAAGATGGTTGCTTTAATTTAGATTCAAACATTGGAACCTTCTCTATTGGTTGCAATTTAATGGATGTTGCTGTTGATGATCGAGTAATTAGAGTATCTGCCACAGATGGAACTCATTTTTCAGATGAATTGATTATTAATGTACAGCTTTATATGGATTACTCAAGGGAACACACCAATATTATGCACGGCTATGGCACGTTGGAATGTGTTGAAACTGGTGTAGCTAGAAGATTAACAGAAACATTAGCATTAGCAGAAAAGAACAACGCAAGAAATGTTTCTTTGTCAGAAATAAACGACCTGGCAATGACACCGAGCAGATATGGCCAAAACATACATAGACCTGAAATTATAAATTTTCCTCACGGACTTACTTTAAATGAAAGTATTCAATTGGGGACAACGGTGGCTGTGATTGAAGCTAAAGACCGAGATTTGGGATATAATGGAAAATTAGTATATGCGATTGCAGATGGCGATTACGATTCGGTGTTTCGCGTCGATCCTGACAGTGGCGAACTGCAGATAATTGGCTACTTGGATAGGGAACGCTTAAGTGAATATATTTTAAACATAACAGTTTATGACCTTGGTCACCCGACAAAATCGGACTCCAAAATACTTCCCATAACAATAACTGATGCAAACGATAATCCACCAGTCTTACAAAAATCATTAGCTACACTCCGACTTACAGAAAATGAACATAAGGGAAGTATCGTATATTGTGTACATGCAACAGATGCAGATATGGGAATTAATGCGGAAATTAATTATGCACTTTCAGTTGAATATAAAGAATTTACTATTAATAAAACTACTGGGTGCATTGTTCTAAATAAATCATTAGATCGAGAGCAACAAGATAAATATGAATTACAAATAGTTGTAAAAGACGGTGGGGATCCTGTGTTATCAGCGGAAGCTGCTGTTTATATTTTCGTTGACGATATAAATGACAATGCCCCAATATTTGGAGTCCAAGAATATATGTTTAAAGTTCGCGAAGATGTGCCACGAGGAACTGTAGTCGCTGTTATCGAAGCAATTGACAAAGATATTGGACAAAATGCAGATATTCTTTTTTCACTTAAAGAAGAAACACAGGATAAGAATATATTTAAAATTGACAAGTACTCTGGTGCTATACGAACACAAGCTTATTTAAATTATGAAAACCGCCAAGTACATAACCTTATAATAAGCGCAATAGACTGTGGAGACCCATCATTAACATCTGATATGTCCATAGTAATAGAAATTATTGATGTTAATGAAAATCGATTTTCTCCAGAGTTTGAAGACTTTGTATATCAGGGAAAAATAAAAGAGAACATGCCAAAAGGTACTTTTGTCATGAATATTACAGCTCGAGACATGGATACCATTGATTTGAATGCTAAAATATCTTATTCAATCACTAATGGAGATGGTCTTGGAATATTTTCCGTCAACGATCAAGGTATGACAACATATATCCTAGTAAACAGTTTTTAAAATCGTTTTGCCTTTAGGTTCCATTCATTCATTAGTACAACTGGATGCGGAAACTAAGAACTTTTACTGGTTAACACTCTGCGCTCAGGATAATGCTATTGTGCCCCTTACCAACTGTGTTAAGGTAAGAATTTATTTGTTACTCGTATTTCATTTCAACTAAATGTTTTTTTTTAGGTTTACATCGAAATTGATAACGAAAATGACAATATTCCATTAACAACAAAACCAGTTTATTATGTCAATGTAACGGAAGGTAGCCATGGAAAAAATGAAATTATTCAACTCAAGGCGATAGATCCTGACATGGATCCATCGCAGCAAATTACCTACAGCATAATTTCTGGTAATCTTGTGGGATATTTCGAAATTGAGCCACTTACAGGTGAGTGAAATTTTATTAATAGTTTGTATTTAATAAAATAACAAAAAATATTCATTCAGGTGTTCTTAAAACGACGGAAAGAAAACTTGACAGAGAAAATCAGGCAGAACATATTCTGGAGGTGAGCTTTAATTTTAATAATGTAAAAAATACAAAGTGGTTTTAGTACTGATATACTAATTTTAAAATTTTGTGCATGGTTGGCTAAAGTGGTGTGGTGGGTTAGCTTTTTTAAAGATATAACAGTCAGAATATTGGCTTTGGAAGTCAGAAACAAAAAGATTCGACCTGCGTTTGTTATACTAAAACATTTATTATATAATAAAATTTAATGACAGTAATAACTAGTTCACCTTAGCTAGTTTTGTTAATTAAAAGTTTACTTAGATCGGTAACGTCTCTTTCTAAGCCTGATACTTGATATAGATATGTATTATAAACTTTTAGTCAGAATGTTGTTGATTTTGGGCATTAAAAGAAGAACACATGCTAAATATCTATGAGTGTTTTAGTACATTTTTTGAAGAATCGAAGTGGCTAGTTACTTTATTTATAAAATATAAACTTTATATATTTCAGGTTTCTATATCAGATAATGGATCTCCTATTTTGACGTCAACCACGCGCATTGTTGTGTCAATTTTGGATGTCAACGATAACAGTCCAGTATTTGATCAACGTGTTTACAAAGTCCAAGTTCCTTCTACGTCAAATATTAACGAATCAATATTTCAGGTATTTATGCCTTGCTTAAAGATAAACCATAAAAGTTAAATCAAAGTACTTAAGTAAACTGATAGTAGTACTAAACTGATTTTTACGAAAATTATTAGCACAATAACATCATCGCACTTGCATCATAATCAAAATAGCTCTATTGTTTAACACCGATTCTTTTCTCTCTTGCACATGACAACATTTGAGAACTTAGATTTTAAGGAGGTTTACGACACATTACTATTTTTTAGGTTCACGCAATCGACAACGATGACGGAGAAAATAGCCGAATAACATACTCAATTAAATCTGGAAAGAAGAAAAATAAATTCCGGATCGATAGCGTTAGCGGACATATTTTTTTCATGAAGGCATTGGAGCCTGATTCTGAATTTGAAATCAATGTTAAAGCTGAAGACAATGGAGCTCCAAAAAAGAGCCAAACTGCACTAATTAATATAGTTGTCCTTTCGATAGCTTCCAATTCTCCAAACCCTCCTTCAATAGCAAAAAAGTCGATGAAAAACAATGTGGATTTGACCGAAAATGATAAACCAGGGTTCTTGGTAACACAGATTGTAGCAATGGACGAAGATAACGACCAACTATGGTTTAATATTAGTGGTAAGTAAGTAAATAATTAGTTTAAAATTTTTAGTATTTTTTAAGTACAGCTTTGATGTTATAAAATAACTTGCAGGCTACAATATTTTGCAATAAATAACAAGCCTAATAAAGAAGACTGCTCTAGTCAGAAATATCCGACTATGAGAAATGCAAAACCTGGCTGCGAGTTGAAATAAATTTTACACCCTTGCATTTTTAATTACTCTTTACTCAGAGTATGAGCTTAGCCGACTATGGAAAATATATTTCTGATTGAGCAAATTTCTTGCAAGAACATATTTAACTAAATTTGTTGGCTCTATATCATTTAACTTTGGTGATATGCTATGATAGAAATGGGAAAATATCTAGAAGAAAAATATGATAGATTTAGGAAATTTGATGTATTGAAGCTTTAATTCAAAATTTCCAAATTCTTTTACAATTAGAGTGTATTGATTAATCAGCTTATTACAAGCAAAACAACATTTAACTTCGAGGAAATAGAATAAGGTTGATTTAATAGTCGGAACAACAAAGAAATGTGTAAACAGAATTTGAAGTGGGCTTGACCCTAAATTAATTAAATTCAGTATACTTTTTTTTTGCAAAAGTCCGCTTAATTTGGCAATTGTTGCTATTAATATTAAATTAAAATATAAATATCTATAATCGGCAAAAAAATATTTAAAAAATTAATTTATTTATTTTTAAGGAGGAAATGAAGAAAATCACTTTTACATTGGAAGAGATTCTGGAAATGTACTGCTGTCAAAATATTTAGATTATGAAACTAAAACCTCTTACAATTTATCCATTAGCGTTACTGATGGCTCAAGTATAGCAGGCACTTGGTTATTCATACAGGTTGTGGATACAAATGACAATGCACCACAATTTACTAAAGAGATTTACCATGTAAATATTTCTGAGAACATCGAAGAAGAGTCAGTTATAATGCAGCTCCATGCAACTGATAAGGACGAAGATAAAAAGTTATTTTACCATCTACATGCTACACAAGACCCGTCATCTTTAACTTTATTTCGAATAGATTCCATTAGCGGTAATGTAATAGTTACTCAGAAACTTGATTTTGAGAAGACTTCGCAACATATATTAATTGCGTTTGTTAAAGATCAAGGCACCCCCGGAAAAAGGAATTATGCAAAGATAATAGTAAATGTCCATGATCACAATGATCATTATCCCGAGTTCACAACAAAAATAATTCAAAGTAAAGTACCCGAAAGTGCAGCGATAGGCTCAAAGCTTGTTCAAGTTACGGCTATTGATCGAGACAGCGGCCAAAATGCTGAACTGCGTTACTCTATTATTTCGGGTAACGTGGGAAGCGTCTTTGAAATTGATGGTACATTTGGAAATATTTACTTGGCCGCCAATTTGGATATTAATAAGATGCAGGAATACATGTTACAAATAAAAGCTGTGGACCTCGGTCAGCCGCCGTTATCCTCTCAAGTGCCTGTTCATATAATCATTACCATGTCTGATAACGATCCTCCCAAATTTTTCACTAACTTCATTTCGTTGGAAATGTTTGAAAATTTAAGTATCGGATCATTTGTTACACAAGTTGAAGCGCGATCTTCCTCATCGGTATTTTTTGATATAATTGCTGGTAACATCAACGATAGCTTTCGGATAAACCCTTCCACGGGTGTAATTGTCATCAACGCCAATGTCGACTATGAAGTAAACAAGTAAATATCTTTAAATAAATATTTTAAAATTATTTTTAATAAAACTTATAACTTTAGGATGTTTAACATAACTATTAAAGGAACAAACATGGCATCGAAGTCCTCTTGTCAAAATCTAATAATTCACGTTTTAGACACAAATGATAATATTCCAACTTTTCTTCAAAACGAATATATTGGATCTGTTTCTGAGTCGGCTGCATTGGGCTCATTTGTAAAAATAATTGACGATAAGAAAAAACGGTATTGATTGATATTAATCATACAATTTTGCTTATATCTTATACTTAGGTTTAATTCACATACTTTCAGTCACTTAACACTAAATGTATTTGATGCAGACGTTGGGCTAAATGGAATGTTGCAATACAAAGTCCTTGATGACGTGGCAAAAAATACATTTAAAATTGATTCTACTACAGGAGCTGTTGTAATTATCAAAAATTTGGATTATGAAATAAGGACAAATTATACATTTTTTGTAACGGTAAGCCACGCACATAATAATAGTAATAAAATAAAATAAGTTATAAAACATGGCTAACAAATATTCATTTTATTTAGTTAAATTAAATTTATCAATTCATTTTATTTAAAATTGTACCTTAAAAACATTTTATAATTTTAGGTTAGCGACATGGGTAAACCAAGTTTGCACTCTATAACAAAAGCCCACGTTACAATTTTCGTGAATAATGTAAATGATTGCCCACCAGTGTTTAGGGACAGAGATATTAATGTTACTTTGTTTCTACCAACGTTTGAAAATGTTTTTGTGGCTTATATTACTGCATTTGATGCCGATAACGATGTAATCCGTTACGACATTGTTGATGGAAACAACCAAGAATGCTTCCAAATACATCCAGTAACTGGTTTATTAACGACAAGGTACGTTTATGCGTTATTATATAAGTAATATGTTTAGGAATGACAATATATTTAATTTTATTTTAGAAACTTCGATTTTATAAATAATGAATACATTTTGCACGTTCGCGCCTCTGATGGGTTGTACTCAACAATTCTTCTAGTCAATATAAAAATTAAAGCAGTAGTAAATTCAAATTTCGTGTTTCAAAAGAAAATCTACGAGTATTCCACTTTTGAGAATACAACAAAAGTTGCAACAATTGGATTGATAAACGTGATTGGAAACTCTTTGAATGAAAATGTTGAATACAGAATTCTTAATCCAACAGAAATGTTTGCTATTGGGATAACCTCTGGAGCTATTAAGACTACTGGAGTAATCTTTGACCGTGAAGTACAAGATATGTATAAATTGTTTGTTGAAGCAAAGTCATTCGTTTTTAATAGAGACAATGCCAGTGTTCGCAGAGCAATCACTTCAGTTTATGTTTCGATATTAGACATAAATGATAATTGCCCCATGTTTGTCAACATGCCATATTATGCCTCTATATCAGTTGGATTTACGAAGGGAACAAATATGATGAAAGTGAAAGCTATAGACCTAGACAGTGCTGAGAATGGAGAAGTGCGGTATGAACTGAAAAAAGGAAATGGCGAACTCTTTAAAATAGATAGGAAGACAGGAGAGTTATCAACTAAACAAAGTATTGAGGGCCACAACCGGAAATACGATTTGACTGTTGCAGCTTGCGATGGTGCTGTGATAGCATGCTGTACAGAAGTTCCGGTTCAAATAAAGGTAAAAATACAATTATTTAAAACTAAATTAGCAAAACATACCCTAAATACTTTTTTTATTAAATAGGTTATAGATCGTTCAATGCCTGTATTCGAGGAACAATTTTATTCTGTGAGCGTAAAGGAAGACGTTGAAATGTATACAGCCCTGTTTGTATCTATACAAGCTGAGAGTCCCTTAAAAAGAAAGCTGATTTACACAATATCAACTGACAATGCAGAACAGTATTTTGAAATTGATTACAGAACTGGTAATGTACCAAGTTTTATTATATATACATACATATATTATCCAACATAAGCTAGCTGAGTCGCTTAGATTTCCGACATTATAAACGTCAGGGCATGTGGATCCCTTAAATTTTGAAAAACACTGTTTACTATAGGTTCGAGAAATTTGACAGGCAACAAATTTTTTATGCGATTGTGTTACTACCTACGGTATTACAGTCGAGCTCCGATAATTTGTCCCCCCGCTAAATCAAAAATCTCAATAAATCGTAAAAACTGCTGTCCTCTTTAAAAAAAATTTGTTATTTCGTAAAAATCCTTTATATTTTGGCCTTAAAAATTCAAAACCCCTTATAAATTAAAGTTTACTTCCGTAACCTCTTATTATTCGTCCATTTAATATATTTTATTTTGTCTTTAATACGTAAGACGAACGAATAAATCTACTTATATTTGAATTAAACAACTTCGAATAAAGTTGCATATCTAAACATCATCTGATATATAAAGCCCCCTTTACTAGAATTTTTCTTTTTTGAGCCTTGTTGAATTGAAATCTTGATAAATCGCATTCCCGTGTAATTCGTAAAAAATGCGATCCCCTTCCCATTTCGAATTATCGGGACTCGACTGTATTAAAATTGATTTATGCCGCATAAAAATGCAGACGCGACAGTATGCGGTTCCGTATTCACAATGCGACAATATATCAATTCAATCTGTCACATTTATTCCTGTATTTCTTTCCTGGCCAGGATATATTTTAGTCGAACTTTTCATTTGTGAGCCTTTTTCACTGACTTTAAAAGCTACAGTTACTGAATTTGGAAGGCTGGTTCTGATATGGACATTATTGATTATTTCCCCTTACACTAATGGAAGCCTCTTTTGTGGTTCGCATAGCGTTTTGCCTTTATAGCTGGATGATAAATAGGATAAAAATGCAAAGACTATTTCCGAGTCGGGTATTATTGACTATCTTTTTATGGAATGTAAAAATCATTTACTTTCAGGGTCCCTGTATGTGGTCAACGAGCTGGACTATGAAGAAAGAAATACACACGAAGTATTAGTTCGAGCCACTGATAGCATTTCAGGAATTTACGCAGATGTTTTACTATCTATAACAATAATTGATGTGAACGATTGCTATCCTGAAATCGAAAATGATAATTATAACATAACCTTACCGGAAAATATTCCATTTGGATCCCAAATCTTACAAATAAATGCAACTGACAAGGATTCTGGTGCAAACGGAAAATTATCATATTTTATTGAATCAATTGATGGCCGAAATGATTCCGAAACCTTTTACATTGATGTAAGTGAAGGAAGTTTGTATTTAAAAGCGCCGTTGGACTATGAGTTAAAAAACCACCATCACATTATCGTGCACGTTAAAGATCATGGTTTTCCACAATTAACTTCGAAATGCAATGTTTTTGTTTCAGGTAAATAAATGTATATCTTATATTTATTCGTTGCTACAGTAAATGCTAGGTAATGATACTAGTCAGATGTTTATAAAATATTAATATTACGAATGCTTTATACGCAATTTATAAAAAAGTTTACCACAATTTTAGACCAGAGAACTCAAAAAGAGTTGTAGTAGTACAAATTGTTCACCTAAACAGAGCTGGAAAATAGTATTATATACATTAAAATGTACTCTCAATTAGATCATACTGATTTGATTAAATGTACAAATATGAAGTTAAGCTTATTTAAAAAAATTGCTTGATAATTTTTAAATATTACATTTTACAGTAAAGGATCTTAATGATAACTCACCGAAATTTATCGAGCCTTCTTTTAATACAAAGTTGTCAGTAGCAGCGACACGTGGTCAATTTGTTGCACTGCCCAGAGCTTTCGATAATGATATATCTGACGTTAACTTTTTGGAATACAAAATCGTGGATGGAAATGATTTACAAACTTACAATATCGATAAGCAAACCGGAATTGTTTCTCTTCAAAATATGCTAAATTTCACGGATAAACCCAATACAATTTTAAATATTTCTGTTTGTGATGGCATTCACACAAGCTTTGCTAGATTAAAAATTACATTAGTTCCGGAAAATATCCACAGTCCTCAGTTTAAAGAAATGGTATATAAAGCAAAAATTTCGGAAAATATGCCACATGGACATGAAGTTATCACTGTATGTATAAATGTATACATATATATTCCAGTTAAATATATTCTCAAGTTTTGTGTTTTGCATTTTTTACAGGTTAAAGCAATTGATAATGATTTTGGCCAATATGCCAGTCTTTATTATGAAATCGCCTCTGAGGAAATGAAGCAATATTTTGATATAAACCGATATACAGGTTTAATTACATCAAAGGTTACATTTGATCGCGAAATTAAAGATGAGTACGTCCTACAATTAAAGGCAATTGATGGCGGAAGTAAATCAGGATTTGCATCACTTAGAGTGTCGATTGAAGACGTAAATGACAATATTCCGCAGTTTTATTTAAAAGAATATAAAATTGTTTTAAGTTCGACAATCAAGCCTAATGAATCCATATTGATTGTAAGTATATAAATGTTTATATACGTAATAAATTGGCTCTTTACACATCTTTCTCAAATGTGCATTTAATAATAAATAAATTTTACTTTATTTTAGGTAAAAGCAATGGATAAAGATATTAATTCAAATGGAAAAGTAAAGTACACAATTTTTCCCAATACAATGAAAAACATATTAGCAAACAACATTCATATAAATGAAAGTAGTGGAAACATAGTCCTTTTAAGTGATCCAGATAAATTTGAAAATAATGTTTTCCAATTTTTCATTCGAGCTTTTGACGCGGGGGAGCCGTCTTTGCATAACGACATTCCCGTTTCCCTTGAAATAGTCGGTTCCGACGTGATGATTCCAAGTTTCGAAAAAATTCACATCAACCTTAAAGTAATAGAATCTACATCACCAGGAACAGTATTAACGAAATTCCAGGTGTATGGAAACTATTCGTTAAAATTTTCTACATCAGAAGAAAGTTCAATTTTTGCAGTATCTGAGAACGGAGAATTGATTCTTATGCAAACGCTGGATCGAGAACAAAATGAATCGCATTATTTTGTCATCGTTGCCGAAACAGCGACCTTACCAGTTCTTTTTGCATATGCTGATGTGTATATACATGTTACGGATGAAAACGATAATTATCCTAAATTTGATAATATAATTTATAATGCAGATGTCGCGGAAAATACAAATAAAGTAGCATCTATACTCAAGATAACGGCAACTGATGCGGACAGTGGGTCGAATGGTGATGTAAGGTACTACTTTAACGATGAATCAGATAGTATACGAAACGTGTTTGATATCGACACTTATACTGGCTGGATCACTCTTTTGTCTTCTTTGGATAGAGAAGTTCAATCGGAGTTTAACTTTAAAGTAATTGCTACAGATAACGGGCATCCAAAACACGATTCTAAAGTGCCAGTATCCATCAAGATTATTGATTACAATGATAACCAGCCCAAATTTAAGCTACCCAAGGAGCAAATTTCTATTTCTGAAAGTGCACTGCCAGGAACCGTAATATTAAATTTGTTGCTTATTGACCCAGATACCGAAAAACAAACTATGGACTACTATATAACATCTGGAGATAGTCTATCGCAATTTCAGATTGGAAAAACAGGAGAGTTGTTTATTTCAAGACCTCTAGATCGAGAGCAAATATCATTTTATAACTTAAGCATTTTAGCAACGGACGGAAAGTTTATCGCTAGGTCGAATGTTGAAGTGCACATTAAAGATGTTAATGATAATATGCCTTACTGCCTTAAGCCTCGTTATCGCATTGCAATAAATGAATCAATTGCCATTGGGTCAACAATAGTTGAAGTAAATGCAATTGATTTTGACTCAAGTGATTTTAAATTGCGTTATTATATTTCTGGAAAAGATTCTGATGACTTTGTTATAGGTAAAGAGAGTGGAGTTTTAAAAGTTGCGAAGAATTTGGACCGAGAACAAATTCCAAGGTATAAATTCTATGCTCATGTTCAAGATGGCAAAGAATTTGTGAGAGAGTGTGTTTCTGAAATAGTTATTACTGTAAATGATATAAACGACAATGTACCCATATTCTCGATGCCAAATTATAGAGTAAGCATACAAGAGGATGCTCAGTTACAAACGCTGGTTACAAAAGTTCATGCTACTGATAAAGATTTTGGTATGAACCGAAAAATCAAATACTTAATAACTGGCACAAACAGTGATTATTTTGCAATTTCAAAATCAACCGGAATTATAAAATTAGAAAAAAATCTTGATCGTGAAACTATTTCTTTGTATAATTTGACATTAAGAGCTGAAGATTTCGGAATGCCAATGTTATTTTCAGTTGCTATTATTGTTATAAATATTTTAGATATTAACGACAATCCACCAGAATTTAGTTTACGACAATACGTAAGTCATATACATGAGAATGTAACACAAGGATATGAAGTTTGTAAAGTTTATGCTACGTCGAAAGATATTGGCGTCAATGCTGAAATACTGTACTATATAATTAGTGGGAATGAACAGCGTAAATTCAATATTAATTCTAGTACAGGCGTGGTATGGATTAACGGAACATTGGACTATGAGAAAACAAAATTATATTTCCTAACCGTACAAGCCATTGATAAAGGAAGCCCGCCACTTAGTAACATAGCATACGTAAATATATCAATAGAAGATGTTAACGACAACTCTCCAGTGTTTTCGCAAAACACTTATCGAACTAGTGTAAAAGAGGATATTTCACTCAATGTTGCAATAATAGATATAAAATCCACTGATGAGGACTCGAACTTAAACGGCATAATAAAGTATAACATTGCGAGGGGTGACAGTTTAAGCCAATTTCGAATAAATAGAAGCAATGGAACAATAAGCCTGGCTAGGCCTCTGGATCGCGAAACTATTTCGGACTATGCATTGGAAGTTCAAGCTTGCGATTTGGGAATCCCAGAGCGATGCAATAGTGTACAAGTCAATATTTTTGTGCTGGATGCTAATGATAACGCGCCAGTTTTCTCGCAGGCGAATTATAGCATAGTTTTGCAAGAAAACAGACCATTGGGCTTTGTATTTATGACATTTGATGTATCTGATGCTGACGAGGCGCCCAATTCAATACCTTATACATATGACATACGCTCTGGAAATGAGGGTGGACTCTTTCGGCTGGAACAAGATGGCTCTCTTAGTACAGCTTCACGGTTTAATCACAAATTACGAGATGAATTTATAATACAAATACGAGTCTTTGATAATGGTACTCCTCCATTATATTCGGATACATGGGTGACAATAAAAATAATTGAGGAAAGTCAATATCCTCCGATATTAACACCTTTGGAGATAACTGTTAATTCGCTTGAAGATGAATTTTCGTCTGCATTTTTGGGAAAAGTATATGCGTCTGACCAAGATCAATATGACGAATTAATATTTTCTCTAACCTCGACTGTTGATGAAACCTATCAAACTTCAAAACTCTTTAGAATTGAAAAAAATTCTGGTGAAATTTATTCTACTTCCAACCTTGATATTGGTCTATATAAATTAAATGTATCCGTCAGTGATGGAAAATTTACGGTATACACAACTGTGAAAATCAATGTTGAGCTTATTACGATGGATATGGTCAAAGAAGCAACAGTTATCAGATTTAGCAAAATTGCAGCATCAGATTTCTTATTAAGTCACAGAAAAGGTTTTATTCGGTCCATACGAAACGTAATGAGATGTCGTCAAAAAGATGTTATATTAATTTCATTGCAAGAGCAAGCTCAAATTCCTTTAGCAAATCTAAATCAACATGCTCCTGACTTAAACGTTGTATTTGCAGTACACAAGCAACAAATTATACCAAGTTCCGATGCTTTTATTAGCAGTGATGAAATTCGCCTATCTGTTATGAATAAGGAAATTGAAATTGAAAACGATTCGAACCTTATAATTGAGGCAATCTTTCCAAGCTTTTGCCAAAGCAGAGACAACACTTGTATTCACGGAGTTTGCAAACAATTGATAAGTCTCGAGAAAAACAATATAACAACTATTTACACAGACGTTATAAGCTTTGCTGCCCCAGCTTATAGTTTACTAAACAAATGTGTTTGCAAACCAGGCTTTGATGGCAAAAACTGCAATGAAACCGTAAATGCATGCTCTTCAGAACCATGCCCACCCCAGAGGAATTGCCTACCATCAGAATCTGAAACTAGATATCAATGTGTATGCCCAAAAGGATATTCCGGCTCATTTTGCGAAATAAAATCTACAAAGTGTGACAATGGAACCTGTGACGCTTTCTCTTCAACAGCAGTATCGTTTGGCGGTAAAAGTTATGCGCATTACAAAATCAATAAAGCAAAGGCCAAAAATATTTTAGAAAATCAGTTTGCCTATTCTCTTCAAATTCGAACGGTACAACAAAGTGGCACACTATTATATGCAACCGGAAAAGTCGACTACAATGTTTTGGAACTTGTAAATGGAGCTGTGAAATACAAATTCGACCTAGGCTCAGGAGAAGGCGTTGTGAGTGTATCAAGCATTTATATTTCTGATGGCACGTGGCATTCTATCACTTTGGAACGAACTCTTAATAGTGCTAAACTTACTGTAGATAATAAACATGTTTCCCAAGGCAGTGCTCCTGGAGTTAATGGCATATTAAATATTCAGTCAAATGATATTTTTGTTGGAGCCGAAGTTCGACCCCATCCATCGATTATTGGCTATGAAGATATTCAACGTGGCTTTATTGGATGCATGGCAAACATTAAAATTGCTATGGAGCCTTTACCTTTATACATTTCGGGAGGCAGCACAATTGCTGCTCTAAAAAGATTCACAAATGTAGAGTTTAAATGTGATCCCGCAAATGTTTTAGTCAGTTTAGGAGTTTGCGGAACTCAACCATGTCTTAATAGTGGAATTTGTAGGGATCTTGGAAATGATAATTACAAATGTGTTTGCCACGCACGATTTTCTGGTGAATTATGTGAAATTGACTTAGATCCTTGCTCTTCAGCGCCCTGTTTGTTTGGAGGTCGCTGTGAAAATTACGAACCAAGTAATTATACATGCGTTTGTCCGACTCATTTGTCTGGAAAACGATGTGAATACGGAAAATTCTGCGCTCCAAATCCTTGCAAAAATGGAGGAATATGCGAAGAAGGTGACGGTGTGTCACATTGCATGTGCAGGGGCTTCACAGGACCAAACTGTGAAATTGACGTAAATGAATGCGAAAATCAACCTTGTGGAAACGGAGCAACATGTATTAACGAGGCTGGTAGCTTTCGATGCATTTGTCCTTCATTTCTTACTGGTGCTAGCTGCGGAGATCCTCTATATTCAAACTCTATTTCTACAAAATTGAAAAACTTTTCACTTGAACACATAAGTGGCATAATTTCAGGAATAACTATTGTACTCATTGTTATCATAATATTACTGTGCTGTTTTGCATTCAAAAGAAACTCATCTAAAGGCGCTAGAAATCGAAACGAAAAAAACAAAAATAAACACTCCCTGAAGCAAGCTAATCTTAACTCACTGCTAGATAAAGATAATCTTTGCAAATCTAACGCTAAAATAAGCAATTTGGAAATTAGTCAACGACCAATAAGCTATTCTCCTCCAATAAACGAAAGCCTTTTTATTAGTAATAGAACGTTTGTAAATAATTTGGATATTTTAAGAAGTTATGGCTCCGCTGGTGACGAGCTTGAAAACATTCCATTCGAGTATCAGAAAGTGAATCGAACTAATCAACATGTTAATATAAATTCAACTAATTTAATCGACGTGGATAGCGGACATAAGCAAGAGTGGTGCGAGCAAATGCATTTAAAAACATTCAATGAAAATAAGCTTAATAATGGTTAGTATATATATATTTTTTTATACCCACTAGTGTAATACACCTAAAAATAATATTTTACAGAGCGCAGAATAGATTATGGCTTTCCACTTAATCGTCTTTCAAGTGGGAAATTAATTCAAGTTGCAATGCCCAACGTATGTCATTCTACATCAAATGCAAATTTTGTTGATTCTACTGGCAATGGGCAATATCACTGGGACTGTTCGGATTGGGTTCGCAAAAGCCATAATCCATTACCAGATATAACAGAAGTTCCTGGTGCAGAAGTTGCGGACTCATCGAGCTTCCATAGTAATGACAGTAATGAGTCTAAATCAAAAAAAAAATATTTAGTTCATGGTAAGTTTACAATTCTAATATTATAATAGACAAAAAAGAAAAAAATATTTTTCCTTTGTTAAGTTCTAAGTGCTCTATCTAACTTTTGACTAGTTCAATAATACTTGCAACACATAAACATATTGTTTTAACAGTCCGCCCCGTTTAACAAATTTGTCTACTTGGATCTGACCGAGGTTAAATATTCCAGCTAGCTGGTATGTGCTCTTAAAATTAAATTAAGTCGGAATGTGTAGTAGACGTTGACAGTCGTACTGAATGTTCAGCTATCTGCTTATGGGCTATCCGACCAATCCTCTATAAAATTGACTTTCTGTTTGGTCTCAACTGCTTCATCGTACTCGTACATTAAGCGAATATTATACTTACATCGTTTGCGTATAAATACTATCAAATAGCAGCAAAACTTGTCTTTCTAGAGATTATGCTGTGGGAATGTCTGGCAAAAAGAGAGAATAGTCAATTGCTTACTTGAAAAACTGACCTTAGCGTTGAATAAATGTTAAATATGATCTTTCTAACTGAGACTGTAAAGTTTCATTCCCCCAAAGCTGACCTCGACTTGACGAAAAAAGGTGCCGTACTTTTTTGTTCTTATTTTTCAATATACATATCGATTGGCTCCAATAGTCACAAAGGTGTTTTGATTGTCATTAAGCTTATTTTTTTTTTTTTTAATGCAAAATTTTAGTGGTGGTATTTATTTAAGAAATGAAATTAAAATGGTTGGTTTCAAATAAATATTATTGCATCTTAGTTACATTTCTTCAAAAAAATGCAAACACATTATATAAGACGCACACTTTTTGTTCATTTTTATTTTGTAGTAGAAGCTATCGATCGAACTAGAGACATAGTTGCTCTTAATGAAGATATGGTATTTGAATATGTGGATTCAGAGTTGGAAAACAGTATTCAACCATTTATGTTGCCGAACATCAACAGTGAATCCCGTTCACGGCTAAGTTCATTTAATAAAAGCGAGAATGAAGACTACAAACTAAATACAGGTATGGTTTTATTTAATTATATGAATTATTGTTTAATACTTTAGAAAAATGTATATATTTTCATGCATTCAGTGCCTTTCCAATCAAAATCAAATCGATTGCGTAAGTTTGCTTGCATTAAAGTTTTGAGTTTTTTTTATGGGGTTTAATTTTTTTTAAGTTCCATGAATTAATGTGGCAATTAATTTATTTACTTTACAAACTATATATCGCATATTTATTATGTTTGTTTTTACGAAACGATAAAGCGGACTTTGTTGTAATCAGAGAACAAGCCAAAAATATGTTGCTATTCGTCTAATAGCTGGAAAAAAGTGAATTTGAAAAAGAGGAACAAATCATTTTGCACCTATGTATATATTCATAGAAACCTGATACTTGTTAATGAAAATCGTATGTAATTAGAAGTTGCTATATCGATAAAAATAAATAATTTATTTATTATCTTTACATTTTTTAACACAATATCCATTTAAAGAGATTTAATGGGTATAAAGATCTTGTATAAAAATGCTCTGTACCATTTTTATAATATTTTAATTATTTATTATTTATTAACAATGAAATAGAATAGCCCGATCTTAAAATTCGCGTTAGTGCCTTTCACCAAAAGCGCTTTATTTTGAAACTGTGTTTTTCAGTTACCTAAATTTCTATATATGCTTTAATTATACCTTTTAAAAAATAATTATATTAACAGGCAAAGTATATTTACGACATCCTGATTCATATTTACCGACGATACATACTCCAAGTGACACGGAGGCGGAAAGCTCTAATAATGAGACACCCATGTTAAAAAAAGAGTTATCAAGTAGAAGAGCAATTAGCGGTAATTTCTACACAATATAAGTATGCATTTGCAATTATTATTTAATATATTTGTTTACAGGAAACTCTGAGGAAATATATCTTTTTCCATGTGCGGCTGGTAAAACTGGCTCAGATAGCAATATATCTGTTCAACTTTGTGAAATTGAAGATTCGGAATTAGAAGACTTTCTTCCGCAGCAAGGGAAATATTGTAATGAATGACATATTAATTGTATAAAATCATAGATTTTAACTTTGGCCATGACTCTGTTTTTTTTTTCTACTGATTTTATATAAAATAAAAATATACAAGTGTAGTTATTTTTTAATAGGTATATAGTATTTTTATTATAAGCGTCGTTCGAAAATTTTAAAGGATTTTTATGCTAAATAGTTAAAATGTCATATAATAAATATGAAAAATAGTACATTGGAAGCACCTTGGAAGTCCCTAACTACATAAGTCATAATTAGTGACATAATTTCAATTTTCACATTTCAATTTGCGTTTGTATAATTCACGTGTGGAGATATTCAAACAACTCGAGCGTATGTTATTATTTAATTGATTTAATATTATTATTTATTTAAAAAAAATACACTTTTTCCATTTAAAAATAATATAAAAACTACAAGAACTGTTATACTAAGTGTAATCATAAAAAAAACTGATATATTTATATTAAAGTCAATTTGGTCACCAGACTGGTTTTCGTTATATAAATTTAATTTGGAAATTTCAGTATTTATATTGTGAATTACATTGTTGTGTTCATAGCCTGCAATAAAAATAAAAATTATTATCTGATTTTAAAATAACATGTAATTTATAGTTACCTTCTGTAGAATCAACTTTGGGTTCTATCCTTTTGGTTATATTTAATGTTGATCCAACAATCCATTCTCGCTCTTCGCAAAGCAAATTTGGATTTGTTATATACTTAATAACTTTTGAAAATTTGTTTAAATTGCTACTAGATATTCTCATAGGTAGTGCCTTACTTTTGATCTCTTTAAATTCCGAAATTCGATTTAAGTTTTCTAATAGCATTGATTTATGAGAATTCATTGTAAAATCTAAAATAGTTGTTAAAAGCCAGAAGCAAGCCTTTTCCATATGAGAAGAATCCAAGCAATTTGAGTCTCCATACACAGCAATGCGTCCCTCTGCGTACCTATCACTTTTTTCATTAAGTAAAATTCGATTCTTTAGTATAGGATGATGAAACGACATATCAGGAAGTTTACTGTTGTAGTCGAAAACGAGAGAACTCTTTGAATATTTGAAATTTTTAGGATGTCGGGTTTTTATATTAGTTTGAAATAATCCCATGATGGGTACAAATTGTTTAGAATCCACATTTTGTGATTTTCCATTCATTATAACCTGAAAAGCATGCGATTGCTATAATTAATATTATTAACTTTATTATAATCAAAACTATTTACTGATTCTCCTTGATCATTCAAATTTGTGCCAATTATAACGTCGTCTGGATTATTTGGAAATGTCTCAAGCGTTGTACCACTTGCATAGTACATTGAGTGATCTCCTAGTTTAAAATGTCCCTCCCCAACAAAATCTCCAAAAGATATACTAAATCGTTTTAAAAGATCGTTTAATGCTGGAATATTCGCGCCTCCTGTGTCAGGTATCCACCATTGTCTGCTGTTTTCATCAAAAAATTTAATGTGTCTCATGACTGTTGTGTTATACCAATCAGCAAAAACAATTACACTTAAACCCTTTTCGTAGACATAATATTCTAGACTTGTAATCTCCTCGTCAAAAAATTCCTCTTCGGGATCTACAACTAATAGTACCCCATACTCTAATGGATTAAAACAGGTATAAGGCTCCCTTAGAATATCAATATAATACCCAGAGTTTCGTAAATGTATATACGTGTCTCGAAAGTTTGTATGAATATGATCTGCTCTCCAATCAAGAGGATCTGTTTTTATTTTTAAATTGTCTCGAGGTATGTAGCCAGGTGGATATCTTAAGCTATGAAATTGATCCCACAAAATTCTTTTGTGTCTGGGCGGCTTTGGTGTAATTTTAATTTTAAGAGGTAGTTCAACTTCGCTCTGATAAGATTTACTTGTCCCAAATCGAAAACTTTCTATAGATAATATTAAACGGCCCTTGGCTATTCCTTCATAATTATGTGCTTCCTTATTAACAACTGAAAAAAATGAAGTTATATAGTATATTAATTTACTTAGTTAGAATATTTGTTAAAAAGTGTTTAAGTTGTATCAACTGCAAAGCTATTAATATATACTTTATAGTGTGGTATATTTACATCGAAAAACTGTTCCATTGAAGTTCAGTATTTTTTAATGCGTTGGCGATTAGGACCCATAACTTTTCGAAATCTGCCAAGATACCCATGGCTTATTATAGATTTTTATTAAATCATGAATTGTGAAATAAAGGAATCTTTAATTTGGCTTACGATGTAAAAAACATCCTAGTTCTAAGTTCGACCCTATTCTTTTAAAAGTCATTTTGCACCCTTGCTAGGACTTTAAAAAAAAATGGTTGAGGGTGCCCAACTGGAGAATATCGTGTTTCTGCCGTTGCATAGATTTTTTAATCACTTTAAACCATACCATTGCCATCGTATAACAGGTGAACGGGCAGATGTACATGAGTTAATGAATTCAGTTCTATTTTTTCATTAAGTATAAATATAAAAAAAGGGGTAAATAATAGCTTCTGTTTTCTCTGAATAGTTATACATTATATAATAAACTGGGTGCAGGGTATTAAAAATATATATTACCAATATAAACTGACATCCATCCGGTCCATGGCCAAATTGTACTTGAAAACGATGTTGAAATATTGAGGTAGTGGCCAAAACCATCTGGATCTGGAATCCATTTTGGTTGACCAACAACTTTGCCTGTGACCGATATCCCATTAAGGATTGTAACATTTACAATTGCGGCCGTGCTTCCATAAAATAAGGGTTGGCTACTGTACGGCCACATGTAGTTTGATGTAAAATCGAGCGAAGATGGAATAAGACTAATTTTAGGATTGTAGGATAATAGCAGCTGCATACTTTTCAGTAGATTGAGTTTTCCTTGACCCTGCTCGAATATGTTATAGTTTGGCAGCTTTTCAGCACCTTCAACAAGAACTTGCTTTAACGATGATGGATTTACCAAATCAATTTTATGCGTGGCGCCACTTCTTAGTAAAGCTGCTACTCCCGCAACAACTGGTGATGAAACTGAAGTTCCTGAAAGGCGTCTACATCCCATACGTATGTCACTGCCCTCTACTTGACTACCGTACGTAACAATATCTAATCCTACTCTGCCATATCCTAAAGGAACTTCCCAGGTTGTCATTCCTCGGGAACTGAATCGGGCAATTTTATCATTAAAATTAATGCTTCCTACACCAATTACATCGCTCTGATCACCGGGATTATTAAGAGTACCGTATATAGGACCATCATTCCCAGCAGCCGATACCATAATAATATTATTTGCTGACAATTCTAAAACCTTATCAACGAACGGTAAGTCCATAAAATCAGGGCCGCCAATACTTAAATTGATTATGTTCACTTTTTTGTAAATGGCATAATTGAAAGCATCTAGAAACCATGAAGTATAGGAGACCTGTGTTTTGAACGAATTCGATTATCTTTTTTTTACATGGAATATGAGTAGTTTTATACCATCACCTGTGAGTTTGTGAACACTTTGTATATGTGCAACTCAGAATCGGGAGCCAACCCGAGGCATTCTTTAGAAGAAGCTATTACTCCTGCAACGAATGTTCCATGACTAACTCCATCATCCAAAGATTTTTCATTTGTCCAATTTGTTCGCTCCTTAACATTTCGAAAGTGCGGGTGGTTTTGAGTCAAACCAGTATCGAATATAGCAACTTTTACACCTTTTCCCGTGATACCGAGCTTCCATAGAACATCTGCATGTAAAGATGCCGAAACATGCTGAGAATTAACACCTTTCAAGGGTTTTCCCCGAGCAACTCCTTGTGGATGGCGGATATTGTAGGTCAAACTTGCAGTAGTGTTATACAATAAAGATCTTTGGACTGAGTGCTGGGGGACAACTGTTTTGACAGCAGGGTGAGCGTTGACAGCGTCGACAATTAGTTTAATTAAAGTATTGTTTGCATCTGAGATATGCAAAATGTCGAAGTCACTTGGATAAGCGCTAGCTAAATTTTCCCTTGGTACAATTGACCAGTTCAATAGCTAAAAGTAAAATATTATATATGACGTCCAGACATTTAAAAAATTAGGTTTGTAGACTTACATTCTGCTTTATTAACCTTGTTTGAATGTAAGACTCTCTAACTTTCGTATAGTATCTTGAATAGTATTTAACAATGAACTCATTTGGCACGTTCTTCACGTGAAACCTAATCTCATCAGAAATCGTGGACTTTGAGTGTTCAAGAGAGCATTCAGCTATAAAACAGGCAATAACTGCACTTACAACGAACAGGAATTTTAATGCACTCATTTAATTTAACAAATCCTACAATCAAAAGTAAACAAAGTATTTGTATGCCGCTTAGCTCATTCATTCAACTATCAACAACTGACCCTTGATTTGCTATGGTATCATTGGAATGAAACATTTTTACACTATTTTGAATTGAAGAAAAATTATGTACGATTTATAAATCTAAAGGAAATTAACATTAAATAAATATATAAAGCAAAATAGGGCATATTTCGTAGTTTTTCTTCCATATTATCTTTCAAAGCCGATTGTAAATATCGGGCTAAAGAGCTATAATTCGAAGTAAGTGATGGGCAATTTCATTAGTGATGGAACTTAAAGACATACAATTTGTAGAGTTTCCACATTACTTGCAGAATGGTAATGGAACACTCCAAATATTAGTATGTAAAATTTGTATAAAACAGGAAAAATTATTAAATTAAGTGTCCTAGAACTTCGATTTAACTAAGAAGAGCGCATTGCACAGCAACTTTCATATTTAAAAATTAAAATGTAAGAATTAAATTTTAGCGAATTTTTCAGCATATATATACATATATATATATACACTGCATATATAAAGCAGCTTAGCACAAGTAGCGATTTCCTATGAAAACATGTTATTTAACAAAACAGGAATAAACTATACTTATTTAAACTATACTATATTTTATTTCATAAATTTTTTCCTCTAACTGAACATAAATAAAAACAATTAAAATTGATAGTTTTTTGCGCTCATTGAATAGTCGGACATCGACTAAATCCATTAAAAAGTTTCTTTATTTTTCCTAAACTTGCATTGTGTTTGTCACAATTTCTTTTTCAAGGCAAAACTGTCTGAAAAATCGCTGAATTAGAAAGTATATGTAAATCTACTGTCAACGGTGGGAAAAACAGTCGCGAAGTGCAAGGCATTATATTATATTATAGAAATAAAGCATGATCCTTTTAAAACGGCAAATATCTAAAGATATTCTTGAAAAGTAGCGTTTCATATAATGTATCCTAAGACACCTTTTGCTTTAGCGTGTCTGAAAAGTTAATTTTGTTACCGTCTTATAAGTGCATATCTGGGATATCAGGAATAGCCCTGTACTTAAGCTTGATTTTAACGTTAACCAGCAAACTCATTCGTTTAGCCTTGCTTTTAATGTTGATCACTTGATAATTGTGTGGCGTGTGCTTGAAATGATTCTCAGGTATTAAAATGTCTTGTAATGTACTCTATCTGCATTTTGCATTTACGTAAGTTACACAAAAAAATATTTATTTAGGACTTTGTTCTTTGTGCTCTCATAATTTCTTACATTTTTAGATTATTCTTAAGATTGAACTTATTGACAAGGATACTCTTAGTCGAGTACTTGTTTCTTTGCTTTTCAAATGAAGACTCTCCGATAGACACTATCTTTGCGTTTACAAAACCTCGGTTAAAAGCTTTAAGAGTTGTTAAACAGATCATAACTCCATTGGTGTTTACAAAACCTAGGTCTGGAGCTTTTGGATACTTACAGTTCGTATTAGAAAAAACATTAATAATTTGGGACCATGAATATTACATAGTTTGCAATAATGCATAGGAATGGGTATTTTATAGACTTTATTTTTTATGTTTGAAATTATATATATTGCACGATAAATGTAGGATTTTCATGTTCGTCCTTAACATTTTTATCATATTTAATTCAGAAGCCATGGTGTCATTTATGTAACATCCCCCTATAGCGCAATGTTTACATCAACGTCTGAATTTATCCATAAAGAATTGCCTCGTGCCATAAACCCTACCGTTGTTTTATAATATTGTATCAATGGTTTTTGTGTGCAAGTGTGTGATGAATACTTCAGCATCCTTACCTAAGGTAAGGTTTGTAACGAAGTGAATACTAGATCACATCACATCATATCATATAAGCAGAGCTTTAAGTTAAAAAATCCGTGTTTATGCTGTCCAAAAACAGAGCACTACTATATCCAAAATCCGTCTATAAAGTCAAATCATCGACAAGAGCCCAAGTGATCTCTAGCTCTTTAATGATGAGACCGCAGAGCAACCAAACAAAAAAGAATTGTCTATAGTGCCCGTCACGCCAGAGTTTTTGTCATAGTTATCCACTATACTCGTTGTTTGGTGACATGATTTAGTAAAATCTTTTGGCATCTTTAAGTTTTCTTTACCGCGATACCGCGTGGTCAAAAAATCTCGAAATAAATGGAATCAGAGGACCGACGTCTTTAGAGCAAAATTAAATAAAATCGAAAGGAATCACCTATCAATATTGCTGTAAAAGTTGGGTTGCAGAGCAGCAAGAAATGCAGAACCGAATCTATTCGTCTGATACTGCGAGTTAAAGAATTTAATGGTGGACAAACTTGGAAAAGAATCAGTTTAGTATATTGCACCTTGCTAAGCGGCACATTGCTCATCCACACACATTGTGGAATAATGGAATACCATTTGATTTTCATTTGGGGCCGATGATATCCAATGTGACGTGAAGCAATAACAAAGTTATATGGCAAGTCTTTGGGTGCGCATGACAACATCCGGCGTAAAAAACATCGATTTTCTTTTAGATAAAATTGATAGTAAAACAACGTTCTTGAACATCTTACAATGAGAATTTGCTTTAAAGAGGGAAAAATTTCGGAGTGAGGGAAGGAACAAGAAATTTACCAATATAACGCACTGAAGCATAAATCAGCTAGTTCTGGCTTTGATGAATTAAAATTCTATAGACTTGGTTAATCCGCCGACATAGTCATCAGATTTCAAGATTAAAAAACTTTCATATTAATACAATATTAATAAAAGGAGTGATGCTCGCATTTGATTATGCTAGTCATTCTTTAAATAACCTATTACACATTTCGATACAAGAGAATCAAACCTTTAGAATGTTGTACAAAGTTGGACACAAATAGCATTCAGTATGAAACGGCGTAAAGGAAGTTTAACCTAGTTACAGGGTATATTAAAGTTGACTACAGAAAGTAAGAATTTAAAGTCTTAACATAACCATGGAGTCAGTAATACAAGTCATTCGTGCTCTCGTGAAGCTCTCTCAAAGCTTTAGAGGTAAAAGCATAGAAGGAAAGTTGGGCCTGCGCAGTGTGTTTGAAGATGTTAAGGATAAATACAATTATACTTGTCAGCCAGAAACTTTGGTCTATTTTATAACTGATAAAAATTGTTTACTTTTTATAAAAAAAAAACACCTCAAATTTTGCGTGAAAAACAAAATTGAAAATTTGTTAATGGAATAAAAGACCCCATTTTTGGAAGAAGATCGAAATGGTAAGTCGAAATCCAAGGGTTCTGCCTCTAGAAATGTAGACATGTCTATATATGTATATATAAATATATGTATGAGTAAGCGCACTATGCAAGTTTGCATGGACATACATATTCATTAACTACATAAAATTACATTTATTTTAGTTTAATTAACATTATTTCATACAGTTCTAGAACTTTTGTATACATACTTAAACGTAGTGTATTATTTTTTAATCGTACTTAGATTTATATTTTTGTGTGTACATCTAAATTAATTTTCAAATGTTCATTTATTTGTACATTCAATCAATTCACAAATGGTTAAATGCATCTTTAAGCACATTTACATTTTATAAATTGAATAGAAAGGTTTGTTTTTATTAAATCCATTTTTAGTTATCTTCAATAATATATTGTATGTTCTCATATGTATGTATATTTATATATGTACGTATGTGAGCAATGTACTTTCATACATAATAAGGACACTGTATATTATGTATATATGTATGTATTAATATATATATATGTGTGTGTGAAAATGCATATAAATGTAACGATGTAACAAGCTAATGAGCTAATGGAAGTTGTAGTTATGTAAGTGTATGTATGGGCGTACATACATAGATGTATCTGTATACAAAATTTAATATTTAAATTCTTTTGCTTTAGATCTAAATTAAGGTAGATCTAAATTAAAGTTTAAAAGTGACGTTCAGGCGTGTGAAACAAACAAAATCTTAAGGAGGATGCCATACGTATATTATAAAAAATTTCCTTTCGGTTGTGTTTTAAATTTAGACAGCTTGCTTGTCAAGAAATATTTGTTGAATGCAATTTGTGTAAAATTATCTGCACTTCAGTGATATAACAAATTTGATGAAAACAGACGAATGCGATCAAATAAAGTCAACTAATTTAATTTACCAAGAATTCCTTTTCGGTTCTTCTAAATGGTGCTTGCTTCACAGAAAGGATAATTGAGTTCGTATTCACTAATTGATACTTTTTCTTACTGTTTGAACTGATAAAACTGTAGAAACATGTTTAATCATCTGTTCAAACAAAAACTAGGTACTCCTTATTTGTACGTAATGTCTTAAAACTTGGATTGTGCGGTTTTTGGGTCCTTTTTAGACAGGCATAGGAGTTGTCCTACTCCATTAGAAGTAACCGAATTTAATAATTTTGTGGTGTGTTGTTAGAAATTATGAAAGACAGTGTTGCATACAAATAAATTTGGCTTCGTAGTGAATTAGTAGTCAATTTATCCAGTGCTTGTCAATCAGCCTTTAGAAGTTAAGACTATAAGAGGTATATATTTGATATTCGATTTATAAATGATTAATACCTCTCCCATTGGTATCGATAAATATAAGTTTCTAGGCCTATTTCTTCTGAGATTCAGAGATACCATGAAATATAATATATATAAGTTGATTAAAAAGGTTTTTTTGTGCACATTGAAGAAAAAACTCGGCGCTTGCTTGAATTGGGACATACTTATGTGATAATGGCATCACTGTTAATCGTGAACAACCCAAAAACATTAAAAAACAAGTTACAGATCAGGAGTCTCTAACTAGGGTATACACTAAAAGTTGTCAAAAGTACTAAATCTTGTGTTCCTAGCCTTTATAGTCTTTGAGAATTGTGAGATAACTAATCGATTTTAAAATAAGTAACGGGAATTCGACAACTTTAGAGCATATTGGCATTCAGGTACTTGAGGATCTTTATTTAGAGTATTTAGCTCTTATAGTGTCCTTTATACAACAGACACAGGTAATGTTAGATTAACCCGGATATTACTGCTGACTAAAAGTATGTAGATATTTTATTAGGTCGATGGTGTTTGCGTCGTTTGCCCAAAACAAAAATCTATTTATCTTAATAGGTTCAATAATAGGTTCATTTAATAAGTTCAATATTCTTAGCTTCTATATGTGTATATTTAATTTGTCTGCCCATCATATTTACCAGTCATTTATGATTAGGCTACTCCCTCTAAATATGAAATTAAATTAATTAAAATTTGTTATTATTTTAATTTTTAACTTTATTTTAAGTGCTTTTTACACCATTATCTTTAACTGGTGAGACTATTTAATTGAACAAAAGCGAGTAAAAAGATGAAATATCAAGCTGTGTAGACAACTTTCTTTTTAAATATTTGTGGTAGTAAACCAAATGTGAACATATCCAAATTATAATAATATCTCTGGATCTAAATATCTAAGTATAGCTTGGCTATTGATTTGTATCGTTCATTGATTATGTAGACGCACATGTTATTGTTAGCCAGACGATGGAAGATTACATAATACTATCATTTATATACTCGGAACCTGTTGAAAATGGGTAAAAAGGGTAAAATCGTTTTAAATTTTTGTAAAAGGCAGAAGTTGGCATCGCCGACTTTATAAAGTATGATGATTTTTGATCAGGCCGTATGTTATTCCGTTTGTATAAAAAAAGTAGATAAGTGACGCTATAAAGATAATAAATTGGGATCATTGCATCAGTCTTACATATTACAATTGCTTATTAAACCGTGCCCCAATTAGAAACTTATGCTGGGTTAACACTTAAACTTAACTAGCGTTAAGTATATATATATTCATGATCAGGATATATATATACATATATAATAGTACTGTAGTAATACTAGTATAATAATCTTTTTACTTAAGAAAACATTTTTAAAAGTTCTAAAAAATTAAATTCTTAAAACACATTTTTTATGAATATATTATATAATAATATATATATATATATATTAAATAATATAATATATATTTTTCTTTTTTCAGATACCCAACTTTTGCAAACAATTGTCGACTCGGCAATTATTCAATTGTGTTTTGACATTTACAATTTTACTTAGAGGTAAGTACCGAGAGAGGGCTATTGACAGGAATGCCCGGACCATCACTCCAAATACACGTTAAGAATGTGTAAACAAGTGTATAATTATTGTGCGCAAATGTATGTATGTAAGAGGCACAATGTCATCGTCGAAAGTCAATTCAATTAACCTGTCTGTGCGTTAAGTACAAATAATGTTTTATACTATATACCTTTTCACGTTTCTAAAACACTTTAAATAAGAAAAACCTATTGTTAAAATTCAATTTTGACACAGTTGGCTTTTTGGACATAGCTCATAGACTTTAAGAGCTGGAGACATAAAATTTTACTTACCCAAGAAAAATATATCATGGCTATGGGTGTAGTCTGTGGTTCATATATCAATGTCAGACACCAAACACTGACTTTAATATGATTTTATTTTTTATAATGCGGTAGAAAAGAGGCAGAGCTTGTTGCTTGTGAAAGTATATATAAAACAATAATCAGCTTAAAACTAGACAGAGGATTAAAATTAAACTAAATTTAAATAAGTTGCGGGTGTTATTTATAGATGTTAACATTTTTGTGACAGGTACGGTAATAAATCTTCTTAGTCATTTCCTTCTTAAGAGGTTTTTTGGGCAGATTTGCTTCATTCAATATATCCTTTCATTGGAGCCAAGGTTAAACAAGTAAGTGTGATTAAGGCAGGAATGCTAAATCTGAGTTGTTTTTTTTTTGTTTATTTTATAGTTTGTTTGCATTTTGGACGAGCTATATTTGAAAATATTATAACCAGCTTGTATTTATATTTTTATAAGTGAACAATATGCTTATAAATATATGTATATTTAAATATGTACATATGTGTTTATATTTTTGTTTATTTATTTTATTTTATTTTTTGTTTTCTTGGAAGAGCTTATTTGTTTATTGTAACCTATTAGGAAGGTCTGTGGGGTGGTGGCGTTTGAGCTTGCGTCTCCTCCGGCTTCTTAGTCTTCTGGCCAGTGGGTTTGGGTGCATAGCTAGACTGGCTATGTAGTTTTCAGACTGTTGTGTGATTATTGCTTTGGTAATTGGCACCTTGAGGTCTCTCTCGAGGGAGGTATTTCTTATTTACCAAAGAGCGCCTGTAATTAGCCTAAGGGCCTTGGCCTGAAAAACACGGAGTTTGTTCAGCTGATGCTGTACCGTCGATTTGGCAAGCCTTAATCTGAGTACACATCGAATCGCAAAGGCTACACTATTTAAATTAAATTCATTCATTTTGGATTGTAGATTGTAGCGAAAAACATTTTTATATGACATATTGCTAACGAAACCAAAATTAATAATATAATTTCTTCTAGTCTCTGAAAACAAGGCTTAAGAACTGATATTTGTCAATAATAAAAAAGCGTATTTGCAAAAATTTTAAATAAACGTAATTTTCTTTTTAAAAATTCTTATTATTTAATCGACTCGGCTATTTAATAAAATATATATCTTGTGGAAGATGCTCTTCATCTACGTTTAAGTAAACACTGCTGGACTTAGGTTATACATTTTAAAACAAGCTTAAGCAAAATATATATATTTTTTTATTTAACCGTACGATTTCTTACATTCAAAGGACATGTAATGTCCCCTGAAAACTCGGCTGACAGTTACCTAAACTGATTTTTCAAATCTGTAGCTGTGTTTTGTTTACATTAGCATATTTTTGTTATATGTACTTTTCGGTGCAATAACATCAATATTAAAATCAAAATTCATCAAAAAGTGCTTGATCACAGTTTTATCTGGATATATGGCAATCATTGTATCTGGCTAATGTAAAATGCCTTTTAGCAATCTCTGTTCAATCACAAATTTACAAAATAGATGTGATTTACAAGAAAAAAACCTATCGGTATGTGAATAAAACAATCCCTAACATGCAACTAACAATGATTTTTTGTACTAAGTTTAATACTGACAAGATTCTACTAAAAATATACTAGCATCATAGCGCCTTAAAAAGATCATTATAGATGCATTGCCAATAAAAGCATTTTATCTCTCAATTTAATTAAATGTGTTACTAACTCAGTCTTATCCTTCGTACATACCATTTACTAAAAAGTTCGCGCCTCCAAAACACGTATTAAATTGGCTTTTATATTTGAAATTAAAGATAACATGTAAAAAGCTTCTAGTTTCTACCACCCGTTTTAGAGCAACTCTGAACTGAGCTGTTGGTACAAATATTTCATTCTTGTCGCTTTCGCATTTTTAAACCAAGGCGAGGTTAGTTGGATTGGTGTCCAAAATTTGTGAATGATTGACGGGAACATAGTATTCTTTTCGTCTCTTAGATTGGGTAGGACTAGCCCTTTTGGTAATGAAAAACACATTTACCTATTTTAAATATTTGCATTGTATAATTTCAATGAGGATATACAAAAATCAGTTATGTTTGGAATAACATAAATTGTTTTCTAATCAAAAATATTTTAGTTTCCCTTTCAGATGGATCTTTTATACTGCCGGAAAATGAAGTTCCCACGACAGCTCCGAAGTTTCTATCAAGGGGCCACCTTTACAAAGTTATAGTTGGCGAAACTATTGAACTGCCGTGTAAAGTGCAAAATCTTGGATCATACGTGTTATTATGGAGAAAGGGTTCTTCAGTGCTTACGGCAGGACATTTGAAAATTTCTAGAGATCAAAGGTTTAAAATTGGGGCTGACTACAATCTACAGATTAACGGCGTTAAAACTCAAGATGCCGGTGATTACATATGCCAACTTGGGGATCAGGAAAATCGTGATCAAGTCCATACCGTTGAGATATTAGGTACTTCAGAATAGTTAATATTTTGGTTTTTATTGCTAACATTAAGACTATTTTAGTTCCTCCGACATTACGAGCACTTCCACACAATGGGCAAGTTACTGCCCGGAAGGGAAGTACAGTAACATTGGAGTGTAAGGCATCGGGCAATCCTGTGCCCACAATATACTGGTTCAAGAAAGACGTTTATTCTGGACCTACTCACTTATCGGATAGCTCTACACTGATCTTAGAAAATGTTGACAGACATCACGCAGGCACATATCAGTGTTCCGCTGATAATGGTGTCAAGGAACGAGTGTCAATGGACATTCAGTTGACAATACTATGTAAGTACATTTTTCCATAAGAATGTGGCAACAATTTTTTCCCAAAATACATATCCATATATCACATAGAAAACTGACATTTTGGTCACATATTAAGATGGTATGTGAGGAAATTGCAAGCTTTATATAGGCTAACTTGGTTAACAATTTTATTTATATGCGTTTCTCGAAATATGCGATGTTTAAATAAAATTTAGTCGGCTGTCTTATGATGATCGGGGATATTTTATATTAGATGTAAAGTTGGATGATTTTTTGTTGATTAAAAGATGCCGCTGTGGTCTAACACGCGGCATAGGACCTCGATTCTAGTTTTAGTGGGTCTCGGGTTTCAACCTGGCTCAGATATTAGTTTTGGTTTTTCCATATTTTGTTTAATACTTGTGATTAAGTATTGCGCAATGGTATTGGTTACAGCTGAATGCAAGGTTCTGAACTGTTTTGTATTCAATGGACGATCCCAGTTCCAAGAAATATATGTATTGTACATAAGGACGGTGGAGTGAATATTCATATAGTTTACATTTTTTTACTTGAGCAGTATTTTAAACAAAATTTACCAGTAAGAATATTTGTTTTATAAAGTTAACATATTCACTTTACGTCATTGCATTATCATTACATCATTGCGTTGTATGACAAACATTATTGTGTATGTATTATGTAAATATTCAATACAGCATTAGCAAAAAAGAACTCCTATATAGCAGTCAAAAGTAAAGCTTTGTAATCATACATATATGTATATATTTATATTTTATATTAGACCAACGGTAAAGCAAATACATACACTTCTAGTCTTAGGTGCGAAGGTTTTTTTGAATAAATTGCTTTGTTTACAATCCAGCATGTTTTAACTGTCCAAAATGTTTTACATATTAAAGCTCGAATCTTTTTCGAAACATTTCCGATCATACATAGTTTGGCTGATGTGCGAAAATATAACCGTGTTTTCGAAGACTCTAGAAAAGTCTATTCAATCACGTGGCGTTTCGGTTTGTCGCATTGTACATTTCTCAGTGTTGCGTAAACCAAAACACGGTTACAAAAACCTTAAATATAAACAAATCAAATACGTTTGACTAATTTAAAAAAAAAAAAGGATAAGCAGAACTTTGGAGCTTATTAGAACGTTAAAAAGTAGACTCCATTCACTCGGAAGGACTACTTAAGGTATTCAGAGGCATGCGGAAAAAGTTCCATAGGTCGAAAAAAAAAACCACTAACTGAACAAGCAGAACGCAAATTCGATAGAGTTGCTTCCAATTCGACTATGTCTAAGCCTATTAACTGTTCACCATACAATCAGAAATGCAAAACATCTAAAACGTCTAAAGATCAAGAAAAAAAACTTCTGAATGCTATACGCAAAGAAAAACGGATTCAATTTGCAAAAGAACACATGACGTGGGCTGTTCAGTTTGACTCTTGACCTAATGATTGGCGTTCGGTTGTTTCTTCTGACGAAGCCGCCAGCACATCCGAGAAGTTTGTGACATGGTGCATCTGTCAATTTGTAATTAGTAAAAATGCTTCAAATGGAAGTGCCCGACGAGGAGATACCCTAAACCATTTGATCCCATGCTAAGCATAAGCTAAGCACAAGCAAAGCACCGCATTGTACATTTTGAGTTGTTTTTTAATTGTTGGGCAATTTAGGGCTCGTATCGAAAAGAATTAATGTTACTAGCGTAAATTTTTAAGTGTATCATTGCCCAGCTATTGAAGCTATCGAAAACAATCCGTGCTCTGATCCCAACGGACAGATAGCTAAATAGACTCAACTAGTTGTCTTGGTCAGAAATATATATATTTTATGAAAGCTTCCTTCTCGCTGTAACAAAAATTTACATAACACCATTCAATCTTTTTTACCCAATTTAGATGTATATTATAACGTTTTACAATATCATTATTTATAAACGATATTATAAAAAAAGAATATGTAATAAGTTTTACCATCAAACATCTGAAAACATTTTCAATTAATATGGTTTTTTACATCGGAGAATTTAAGAACATTTGTGTGGTTCGACTAGAAATCAAGAAAACATTTTAATCTTTTTTACCGAACGCTTCATAGTTTATTCCACAAATACATAGGCAGATTACTTCTACTCGTTTTAATAATGTTTTTATTTTTTATATTATTATAGCTCCTCCTGAAATAACTGTGGAAAAAGCTTGGGTGCATGCATCCGAAGGATATGATATAGAGCTTGTTTGTGTGGTTCATGGTGATGTTAATTCTGAAGTAAGTTTGCCTTCCATAGTATAAAGGAAATCTTTAATATATTGGTGTTCTTGTTGACTAGATGTTATGGTATCAAAACTCATTTTTGTTGGATCCAACTGATCGGCGTTCGATGTATCCTCATGATGATAGATACAGTCTAATTATACGCAATTTTCAACAAACCGATTTTGGGAACTACAGTTGTGTCGCCGACAATGCACTGGGCAGAACAAAGAAATACATTGAGGTATCTGGAAGGCCGGGACCAGCTGATTTTATTTCACCCGCCTTAAGTGGCTTTTTAGATCACTACAACCTAACTTGGACAATTGAATCTATACCGCCCTTGGATGAAATTAAACTGTTGTACCGTAGACTTTTGGTAAAACTTAAATATATATGTAGATCTAGATTTAGATAAATAAATAGATAATTATCTTAATTATTTTAGATGAATGAAACATACCAGCATCCTGGCAAATGGCACGAATATCATATTAAGCCAATTCCTATTCGGACAGACAACACACACTATTTAATGTCTTATGTTGTAAGAAATTTAGAACATAATGCTGTCTACGAAGCAATTGTCCAAGCCAAAAACAAATATGGATGGAACGAGGTCAGTATACAGTTTTTAATTCGTAGCCATAACCTTTACATGACTTTAATTCTTGAAATTGGGTAATTGCAAATATTGGTTAATTTCATTATTACCTGTTCATAAGAAATTTTTTTAAGCCACTATGAAAAACAAGAAGAAAATTGAGAATTATGTGCAAAATCGTATAAGTAATGTATGCGATATAAATCACAACAATAACAATACTTCCAGATCAGCGACATTCATCAGTTTTATACTCGAAATCATGATCTTCTTCTCGACATCGATATGGAATACAAGATGGGAATCTCGTGTTGCAATCGATTGGTATTGACCATGAATATAATAATTTTACCTTATTTTATTATAATATTAACGTTAAAAATGAGTATTTAAAAATATTTAGTTATTGGCAAAAAAATAAGTTCAAAGGTGCCTTATTATATATTTAGAACATGTACATATTAAAAATTATGTTAATAAACCAAAAATACAGTAAGTTATTTAAATTGTTAGATTATCTACGATTTTTTTTGCGATTATTTAATACATAAAAATGTCAAAACAAAACAAAAATTATACATATAAAGATATGTACATACATATAAACACTATAATTTATTACCGTAAAGCTTACCAACTTACCCGCATATTTTTTTATTAAGAATATATTATTATAAAAATTAAAAAAATCAATGTTAAAAACTTAAAAGTCGAATAATGTTATTTAATTCTCTAAATGTCGATTTCAATATAAAATTATGCAATAATTTAAATAGGTAGGAATTCATTTTAGAAAAATATCGTGCTTACATGACTCGATGAACACTCCGTGAATACCACATATAGACCAGCACGCTCTAATGTTGCAGCCCTATTAAAATAAAGTTTTTGGATGCATAACTGTAATTCATTAACATCAAATTCATAGACAAAAACATAAATATTTAATAACCATGCTCTCATTTTCAATTCTCCCTTTCAGCGGAATTGAATTATTTTCTTCCCCATTTAAGAAAACATTAGTTTTAAAAAATACAAATTATAACAGATCGGAATCGTCTTTTATTTAGAATGTATGAATATATTTGCCAAGGTATTTTCACGTTTCGTCACTATGAAAAAATTACCTTTAAAATTGTTTGAATGAATTTTTACGTTATAAAAGCTCATGTTCATTTCAGCTATTGTACATTTGATCATAAGCTTTTGAGCCAATTTGAGTAGTTATTGGATATCAACACTAAAAATATGTTTTAAAAGATTGCCAATAACAAAAAAGACAAACACATATCAGGTTTAGTTTTGAGCAACTACAAATGCAATAAGGCTCTTTTGTTAAAATCACAAATTTTAGACTGAAAATGAGAGTATGACTGTTTTGATATAAATATTTGTCTTATGTTGCTACAACAGTACTGCAATTAGCATCGGCACAACAAGTTAATTTGACTGAAATTACAGTTGCACAAAAATAAGAAAAGTTTTTAGTCAGTGATTTTTTTAGCAGATTTTCAAAATTATTTAAATGTTTAATTGATAATGAATAATGAAAAATGTTTTTTATCCCATATATTAACCCATATCCCATCAATAAACCGTATGTTTTTGCAAAGATTCATCCGTGTTAATGTAGCATTGTAAGCACCTGTTTAATTATGTTATGTTGTAAATACAAATCTTTCACTATTTAAATTTATTCAATTAAGATTTGCATATGTGTATATTTAATTTCATTGTGGTTTTAAACTCGAAACGCAATTTACGGAAATTTTAAAAATTCTTACAGTTAATAAGTAACAATAGATGGTATATCAATATAAACAGAATACATGTTAAATAAATTCCATTCACAGCATAATACACGTTAAAAATTCAGAGATAACCATTAAATAAATCACAGGCTAAAACTAAAACTAAACTAAAATAATAAAAAGGTTAGGATGAGGTGTATTCAAAAAATAACGAAATAGTATTATATATTCACATATTATAGGTTCACAATTTCTTTTTGAGAAAAACGTAAAAAGATCCAAGATTTTATCCTTGTTGTTAACAATGTATATAGACTTTTTCAGCAATTTCCAACAGCGACTACGAGACAAGATTGCACTTTTAAAACAGCCCGCACAATTACAAGATTCGGTTTTCTTTTGAGTTTTCCTATGCAATATTTGAAACCAAGATATAGCTTATTATTAAATAGTACATTATTAATGATCTTATGTAACTTTAAGTAGAACTGCGCTACTGTGCAAATGTTTTCACGCATTTATATTTGTGTGTTTGTATATAATCGAATTATCAATCAGTTTTGAGCACCATCAACTTCAAACAAATTTTACTGTATCTTTCATAAGTTTATTTACTGGAACATTCCTTGTCTATAAAAACTTAATTTTGTCTATCATAAAAATATTCCTAACGTGCGAGAAATTTGTTAATTCAATATACTTGCAAAAATGATTGCTTTAACTTAATTTAAGCAAGAACGACTTCAAAAAATATAAGTAAAAAATTAAAATAAAAATTAAACCAGGAATCTATTTTAAGAATCCTTTGAGAGATGCTCCAAATATTTTTTATCGAATGTGTTTTGTGTGATGGCCACTCTAAAGGAGAATCTGCGAGTCTTTAAACAAAGCCTTAGTAAGCTTTGCAGTATAGAGGGATATGTATATGTATGTAACAGACAAAAGGAGGCGTTTTCATATATTTAGATTCTCGGTTAGCATCACTAGCCAAATCGATTTTAAATTTGCTTTATTTTTCACTAGATTGGTATAAGGATGATATTGTTCTTTAAACGCTATTCCGTTTTTTCTTCAATATAGATTCCAACCGTTGCTGATGAATAAAAAAGCAATGCTGGTATGTTTGTATATGTCTACGGTTAAAATGTTAATGTTATCTTAAACCCATCAATGCTTGAATATATTTTTTTTGCAAGGTACTTGAACTCTCAAGCCAATTGCGCAGCCGACGTACAGAGATAGATTAAAATATACAAACATATATTTCAGTTAAGGTAATACGGTTTGTAATAACATTGGCAACAAAGAAGTTTTTCGTTAAGCCACTGAAAGGATAGTTGATATGAAAAAGACACGGTTGTTTCACAAACTAAATTAAGTATAATATAACCACAAGTACATTAGACCTAGAAAGATGATTGTATGTACATATATGTGTTTCATTATATAAAATTGACAAGCTTAACACAGCTTATAGTACTGCTCAAAAATGCATACATTCTTACAAAAGTTTCCACATGTATAAAAATGTTTACATACATATGAATAGAAGGATAAAAATCGCATTGGAATATAATCGAAAATAATATCTTATTTGCATTGAAATTTAAAGGCATTTGTTTTTAGCATTTATAGCCAGATACACAAATTTTAATTTTGTAATATATATAATTCTATCTTTTAGTTCAACCGTTTCAAGAAAAGTCAGTAGTGAAATAATATAAAGGCGAAATCAGATGCGAAATCAAAAACTTGAGTCAAGTCCATTGCATTTAACATATAAAAACCCCATAACCAATATACCTTGGCAGTTCCAGGCCAAACGTCTTCAATATATAGACAGGAATATAAAATTAAAATTGAAAAAGTTATTAAAAAAGCGTCTATTTATATATACAATCTATTATTTATTGTTATTGAAAGGTTTATTTCAGAATATAAGACCATACATAAGCTTCATAAAAATGTTAACTTTATGAACGTAATGTGACCGCTACATAAAACACATAAAAGAACTAGTTGTAGATGGCTTTAATATACCATATTGAATAAAGTTTTAATTATCTAAGATCAACAATGATTGGGTAACTAAGAAAATATAGATAAGTCCAACTCACACCAGCAAATCTTATTTGACCAATGATGTGGGTAAATATAAACACCTGTCTATTACTTGAATTTATTTTTTCGAACATAATCTTTCTCTATATTAACCAGTTTTCATGTAAATTATTTTCAACTATAATTTCATATTAACATTATCTTTATGTAAATTATTCAATATCCGTAAATAAAAAAAGATAAAAATTTAAAGCAATAGATGTACTCAATTTTTAACATAATTAATATTTGCTTATAAGCTAAAAATAAAACTATTTGTTTACTATTAACATTAACCTAGAATTTATTTAATTAGAATTCACAAAATAGTCGTAAGTAAATAAAACACACCATAACTAGTCATATAAATATTTTAAGCGATGTCTTAACAGTTCATATATTTCATTAAACTAAGGCACAAAATATAAATGTACTTAAACTAGCAATTAAATAGCCAAAAATACATCAACAACATTTATGAAATATGCTAGAATAATGTCGATGTAAATGTTTGATAAATAAAAATCATATCATTTTAACAAGTAATAAAAGTGTTTTCCAATTTCAAATAATTTAACATGGGTTGGAGTTTAAGTGTGCAGACAAATCCAAATAAACAATGCTTGGACAATGACGAGTAGTGCAAAGAGGACGACTAGCAACATTATTGCCAATTCGTAATAGGGCGAGTTCCTGAAACGACGATCAAGAAGAAGGCAACTCAACGATAGCGACGTACTGTGCGGCGACAGCGATGCAGACAGCAATTAGTTAGTTTGGCAATGTGTGGGTGTGAAAGCAACGATTAATTTGTTTTCATAGTGAAATATCAGTCTCAAAGAACCATTTAAATTCAAACAGTATAATGAATAAAAGCCTCACATATGTATATATAAACAAAGTACCGTCGAGTCTACACAATTCATTAACACATCTGTCAATTTTTAGGGACGACTGGTTTTTTAATATTTTTTGATGACATACTATAATTAAAATGAACGTAAATGGGAACTGACTGAAAATGGACACAAAAGCCTTTTACAAATTTACAACTGCACTATTAGCTTACTACTATTTGTATACTATTTGTATTAACCTGACAATGCAATTTTTTGTGGTATAACAAACTTGTGCACAGCCTCTATACTACACTGTTTACAATTACCTTTGAATTACCTTAGAATTACCTTTGAATAGGGAGATGACGGACGAACTGGGATTGGATTAACATTGTCATCGTTCTTTGCGATAATCAAAATTTAATACTAGATCTTCAATTTTGACTTCATAACGTAGTATAATCAATCTGGCCATATGTCACTTTAGCGACTTATGTTTGGGGAAGTAATGCCCCAAAGATTCTCAGTCTCTGTTTTTATCATGGAGCCCACTCTTTGTCATTACGTATATTTGTTAAGTAGAAATAAAGTTGTAAATGAATAAAAATTCACATTTTCTTTCACTATATATTTAAGTATTAAGAGCTTGTACATAAATTAATAAATTTAAATGAAGTGCTTTGCTTATTTCTTTTTCTTTGCTGCTTTCAAAGCCAGTATGGCCCTTCTCATTTTCGAAAATTTATTTGATTTTCCAAACCATTTGTTAAATTTCTCCATCATCTAGAAAATAACAAAATTTTGAATTAATCAATTTTTAAAATTTATATAAATTATTTATAGAAGTCAAGTTAATTTCTTCCAAAGTTACAGCATTACACATTTATTTAATTTACCATGAACATATAAATGTACAATCCAATTTTTTTGCTCCGGTATTTCCGATTAGAAAATACTTTTAACCCAAATCAGAGTTGTCTTTAAATACATTTCTCAAGGACAACGACAAAATTGAATATACACAATAAACGCTGATATCAGACGGTACCACTGAAGAAATTTAATTTAATTAATTTAATTTACTTTAAAGAATTTAATTCAATTTAATTTTCAGATTTTCAGTATGAACATTACGAAATGTTCAAGGCATAAAAAAAGGCAAAAACTATATTACTTTTCAATATATAATTGGTAATGTGGGAAAAGGCATTCAAATATAAAAAAATCCTCTTATAATATCTAAGACCTTGTTATAAAATCTGGGTGCCGATAGACATTAGAAATCAGATTCAAATAAATTGATCTAGTGCACTGAAACCTAAAACACATGTTAAGTTTCCATCGGTGAGATCGACGCGCATATATGGTCAGACAAAAGAGGTGGCTAAAGCAACTTGACTGATGATATTTTTTAACAAGCGTATTAAAATAAATGGAATTACTCTTTCATAATAAAATATTTCGTGTTAAGTTTACCTTTAATTCCGGCGGAAACATGGGAGGATCCTGTTCGGTCAAAAAGTATTCCATAAACTCTCTTGGGTTAAGTGCCTCAGACTTAAGTCGCATTTTTCTCTCCACATTTAATGTGTTAGCTATATTGATGCTAATATCTCCAGAATTATAAGCTTGTAGAACTCTGGCAAGTGCAGAGTAAACATAACTTTCCAGACCATCCGGCATATTTTCGGTCATCAAATCCAACCAAAGCATAAAGCTTGTACCATAGTCGCATTTTGGAATAAGTACTATCTTTTGGAACGATTTTTTAAGCAGTGGTTTTGCCGCCCATGGCATACTACTTGTGCCGAGAAGTACAATTTTGTCAGTTTTTTTGATTGGCTTCAAAATCTTTTTAGCAATGAGCGGACCAAGCAGTGATGGGTTTATAGATTTTAGTTCGGGGGGAATTTTCTTAAAAAATACCCGATGCGCTTCTTCAATATATATTATAGTTGGCTGAAATGCCCTTGCCACTTTCATAACAATATGTAAAAACATGTTCATATCGTCAGCGTATTTACATACTTTTTCCGGACTAAGATTGATAAAAACAGCATCTAAAATCGTTTATTAAATAAAATAATGAAACCATCAATTTAGTCCAAACGAACCCAATTCAGATGCAATTATATTGCACAGCAATTTTTTGCCACTATTGACTGGTCCAATCAATAAAATTGACTTCGGTTTTGATATATCAAATTCACTCATCCCCAGCATACTTTCTTGGATAACCATTTTGATGTCTCCTTTTGCAGGGCCAACAGTGCTAAAAATTTAAGATAATATGTCAATTGCAGATAACATGCTTAGTAATTTCAATTAAAACATTGAACATCAGATCCACAAAGAATAATATATTAATATAAATATCGCTTCGGAACAAAATAACAGAACGCTATACTTTTTTACAATGCGACAGTTTAAATTTTGATAGATCTCCGAACAGTGTTAATATTGTTGCAATCAATTAGCACCAAATTACATATTCAATTTTCCTCATCTTGTGATGTGATTTCATATACTTTAAAAAACTCATCGGCGTTTGTTATAAGGAAACATAACTTTAATAGTCTTTTAGGAAGACGCATAAATACATACAGACGGACAGACTGACTTAACATGAGCTGGGTTATGTTCACCATTTACTATTTGTCCAAAAAAAGTTGTTAGATATGGAGAATGCTGCTTTTCAAGTTATTTAAACTCCACCAAAGGTAGGGTGTATTCTTTGGGGCAAGATATCCAAACAAATGATGGGTAAAAGGAGTTGATGCAAATTGACATACATTTTTTCTCAGTTTAAAAGCTAAGTATATTAAGAATTCGAAGTCAGATTTCTGATTTCCTTTTAAGATCGTACAAAGCACAAAGCAGAAAGAATAAAATTATATTTTGATTAAAAGGCTTAAAAAAAAAATGCATATACTCTTGTAATCAAGTTGGATTTTACTTATTCTTTTAATGTGCCGCCAAGAAATACTCACGTTAAGTTGTCTTCATCTCGCGTATCATCAGCCAAAAAGTTAAAGTCGGATATGAATTCATCAAAGTCTTTATGAGAAACGTCCTCAACTACGGACGCATCTTTTAATTCATGATACAATGAGCTTAAAGTTCTATGTTCTGTCAGATCCACTACCTTCTTCTTTCTTTTCCCCTTTTTCTTCTTGGCTCTTTTTACTGGAAGGGGTTTATATGGGAGCTTCTGATCTGCAGCCAAAGCACTTCGTAGTAATTCATATTCCACCCTTAAACAAATGAATTTAATTCAATTATATTTTTTCTATTAACGTAACTGTTTAACTCTTCTAGTGTAAGTTAAGCAAATAAATTTGTAATCCGTTATATTTGATGTCAATAAAGGGACATTTCTTTTTAAAAATATTTTACTTAGTAAAGCGAAAGTAAGCGTAGTAAATATTTTCTATGATTTTAAGATTTCCGCAAGAACACAAAATTGCTCTGTGTACTGTTTCTTTCTTTGCGTAAATAAGAATTTAAGCTGTTTTAGAGTAGAACGATGTTAAATAATATTGAATTCAGTAAGTTACGTTAATTTGTTTTGATTGCATTGAAAGTTACGCATATTTATGAGTGACATATTTTTTGCATTTAAGAAGTGTTTCGTCCCCAATATTAAAAATAAATTCTTAAAGGAGTTCTAAACAAAATTTTATGATATCTTCGGGAGTTATATGTATGTATATATACGTAAGTATATATAATATATTTATATACATATATATATGTTATGTATAAATAATTTACATTTTCTTTCTATCAATATTAACGAAATGGCAAGAAAAGAGTGAAAATCTCGATTTGAATTATTTTTATCATTTTTTAATACAATTTATAGTTCGGTAGTTTAATACATTCTGGAAACTAAAAACTATAACTTAAGACCTGAAGAAAATAGGACGACACTAAAAGCGGATAATATGTCACTTAACTGTTAAAATTTGTATAAAATATAATTTAAATAAAAAAGCAGCATAAATTTAAGAACAAATATTCACCGCATATATTCGTCTACCAATTCCCGCAGTTCATGATGTATTATATCTAACTGTTCCTCTACCACCCACTCTTTTATCGGATCGTGATTCTTATTAAGATATTCATCAATATTTCTCCAATCAATTGAAAACTGTTTTATTGTGTTTTCAATTTTTTCTGAAAAAGATTCAAAGATAAAAAAACACTATTTTATTAAACGTATCGAAACTTTATGTTTATTTTTAATATAGATGGCGACTTAACGTTGGTTTAAAATATTGATAAAGTGTATTTATATATTATAGTGTTTTTTTAAGCAATTTAAATAATATTTGTAATAAAAATGTAAAAATAGCAGCTTAAAATACATATAAAAAAAATATAAAAATTAAATTTTTTTTAAAATATTTGGATCAAATGCATATTTTTTATCTTGCTTAAAGCCTACTTTCTCGTTTCGGCTTCTGTAGATAAAAAAAACGTGGCTCAAAACAACTAGTATTGTGTTAACAATTTACAACATCAAGATGCCCAAGTTAGCAATGAAACATTCTGTATGCTATGAAAGCTACTAAAGAGGACATAATCGTTTAAGGTAGCATTACTTGTATAATACCTTCAAAAAAATCTTTTCAACGGCCTTCATCATCGCCAGTAAAATGGTGACAGGGAATTATAATACAACTGGATGCAAATGTGAATTACAAAAAAGGTAGATTTAAAATTAATAATAATGATCAATTAACAAATATTAATCTGTGGTCAATAAGTTTGGTCAGATATTAAGTTTGTCAAAATAATATGAATATATACGCGATTGCATCGAACTGCTGTTAAAACGGTGAAGTCTTCTCTTTTATATTGTTATTTGTCTTGTAATATTAATTAATCTGAAATCTATTCCATATATACAGAGGTGGTCAAAAGTATTTACACAAAGTACAATGTTGTGCATGTTTCACAAACGGCGGCTTGTGCTACGAATGGGGGCTGGAGTAATGCAAAAAAGTTTTTGTTTTTGTAAACTCTGACATATGCAAAGGCAA